>VZTT01011179.1:74839-90583 GCA_013400855.1 Buphagus erythrorhynchus | reverse complement strand
GTCCTCCATGGGCTGCAGGGGCAAAGCAGCATCACCCTGGGCTGCACCACAGGCTGCAGAGGAGCCAGCTCCAATACCTGGAGCACCTCTTGCCCTTCCTTCTCCTCTGACCTTGTTGTCTGCAGGGCTGTTTTTCTCACATACTTTCACTCTTCTCTTCTCTGAGTGCAATTACATCTGTGCAATAACCTTTTTTCCTTCTTAAATATGTTATTCCAGGTCATTACTACCGTCTCTGATTGGCATGCTTGGCCTTGGCCAGCAGTGGGTCTGTCCTGAAGCTGTCTGGCACTGGGTCTGTCAGACATGGGGGAAGCTTCTGGCAGCTTCTCACAGAAGTCACCAGCCCTGTAGTCCCCTGCCACTAGCAAAACCTGGCAGTGAAAACCCAGTACACTGGTGTAGACATAAAATCCTGAGTTAAGCATTTTGGCAGACTTGTGTGTGTTGTGATGTGTAAGATCAAAAAAAGTGGAAAAAACCAGAACTGATACTTCTGCAAAACTACATCTCCAGGTCTGGCCTGTGGCTGTCCTCATTTTCACCATCCTGCACCTCATCTCCAGCTGGTACCCTGTGTCTCTGGGTCAGCTGCAGGTCAGATTTCCCTCCTGCTGCTTTCTGTGCTTTGCTGAAAGGGTTTTACTTTAGAAGAGGGAGGCTCTAGGGCTTCCTTTCTTTGAGCAGACCTTCTGACTCTGGAAAGCCCCGCTGCTTCTTGGCTCTGCTGGTGCTGCCTAACGAGGGGGACTTCTCCTGCATATGCCACTGGGTTCTGTGGGGGGTCCTGCTGCTCTGCTGCCCAGAGAGACTCTGTGGTTTTTGAAACCACACCTGTGGTCACATTGCCTTGCCACCCCTTCTCAGTCTTCCATGGTGATGAGGGGGAAAAGGGACTCCCAGGTGGACTGGTTGGAAGAAGGGACTTTTCCTACCCTTTCTCCGGGGCATTTGAACATCTCAGCCATCTCAGCCCAGGAGCTGCCCCTTCATCTTGATGCTCCCTTAAGTAGTGAGGTGACACCCCAAGGGCTGCTGACACAAAGGCCTGCACGGGTCTTTCAGGGAGGTACAGAAAGGCTTTGTCTGTCTGTGGTGCAGGTGAACAGTAATGGTCTAAAAAATAAAAAAGGCTAGAATATAGAGGTTTTGTTATCTATGTTATTTTCCCTCATGTATTTTCCTAAAATAATTGAGAAAGTGTCTGGGGAGGTGAGGCATTTGATCTCAGATCTGTACTGAGAAGAAGATGGGCATCCTTCATACAGAGGATGTAAGAAAATCTTGTGAACCCCATCTAGTGGTGGGTTACACCATTTTTGTTTTGCTGTGTTGTTTTCTTCTTAGCAATTTTTTATGAAGTGTGTTTTGTATTTTGTAATACTCATTAGTGGCAGTGCAAGTAAAACAGAATTGATGGGAAACAAGATCTCTGACCTAAGGAAATCTGTATAATGCACTTAAAAATACAGAAGGAAATTAATGTGCTTGACTTCATAATGTATAAAATGTATGTAGAATATATGGAAATGTATTTTTTAAGTGGAGAAAGGCATTCCAAGTGAATAAAGTATGTATGCATATTTGTCTCTGATAGTAAATTCTATTGGATGACTTTTTCTCTAAACTGAATCACAGTAGTTTACAACATTTGTTACGAGATAATATGTTTTCCCTTGGTAGAAATCATAAAGTCTCAAATTGGGATAATTTGATACAGCTGAACTAGAGATAAATCTGACAAATCTGTCATAAACTGTAAGTTTTAATAGAAGCTTAATACAAGCTTTCATGACTTTGTCAAAACCAATAATATGTCAGCAGCTAGGTCTAAAACTGGCTGTATTGTTCTACAGGACTGCAAAGGTTAAAAAGTTTTTAAGACCCAGCTGTGAAGTTATATACATTTTAATATGCCTTTAGCAGAAGGCATATTATGATTGATTAATGGAAAGATATTGTGTGTTGATAATTGTTTGAAAATAATGTTCTTTTACAGCTAATTTAATAATTCCTTTATTGAAATGCATTACTGAATATGATAATGGTGACTGGATAGAATTTGAGCATGAAGAAAGTAACAACCACATTCTGTTTCTATCTGTTTCTAGTGAAATAAATTCAGTGTCAGGGCATCCTCATAATAGATAAGGCAGAAAAACCATAAAACATGATGAGACTTTCAGCATTGCACCACGATTCTTATTTCATAGGTGACACACATACAGACTCAAAGGTTTTGTCACTGACAACCTATAGAGAAGTTGGGATAACATGGCTTTGTAGCAATCAGATTAAGAGAAATATTTCTCTTAAAAGAATGTGATAGAATTATGAAGGTGCTTCATAGGAGTCTTTCTTCCCTAAAATTCAATACAATCTATGTGACTTTAGGTAGAATTATATTGAATCAGAAGAATAAACTGTCCCCGTAAATATATTTCTGGATTTTTAAAATTAATAAATTTAGTTTTTGACACTTGGAGTCACCGCAAAAGAGAAAAGCATTATCCAGAGAGACGAAACAAAGAAAACTCAGGTCTTGAGATGTCTCAAGAGCAATTATATGTGCACTAATTGAAGTTTTATACCAAGCTAAGTAAATTTGATGCGGTCCCCTGATTACTGTGAAAGTGTTGTTGATACTTGGCTGGTTTTTTGGGATGGGAGATTTTCAGGGAATTATGACTTAAAAAATAAAAAAAGCAATGATATTATGTACAGACTAATGCACAGTTTCAGTATTTGTGAGGATTATTAATAGTTGCTAATGTTTTGTTGGTGGTTGGTTGGCTTTTATTCATCGTAAAACACACAGCTAATGAAATATGCCCTCTGGGTGTTGAGGAGAGGTGGTATGAAAGGATGAAGTGGTATGTACCTGTTATGGTTACTTTTCTGCAATCATGTAAAGCATCCAACACTGAGAGTTCTTAAGGCAAGCTGGGTCTTTTTAGGTATAGAAGAGCAGTGATACCTACTTACTTTAAAAATGCAACTAGCAGTTCCAGTGTCAGAATGTTAATAAAAGTCAGGACAGATGTTTCTTTTGTAATAAATTCATAAGTTTTTTTTCTTAAGCACATAAATTTAGGCAAATGATTTGTGAAACAAACTGTAAAATTGATGTATGTCAGACATCTGGCTCATGCTTAACTTTTAGCTTGCAGTTGGTATTTTATGTATGACAGCAAACAGGTGATCATGATTGAGTGTCTTTCAAAAACATCAGCAAAAATTACAGGTTTCTGAAACTCTAATGGTAAGGAATGACTTACTATAATTGATGTTTTCTCCAACTCTTTAATGATAATAATTTCTAAGACATATTTATTTCAAGCTTGAAAACCTGGTAATTCTGTGGTAGGAAGTTAAATGCTGAAGTGGATAGGGATGCAAGTGTCAGTAGGCTGCTTGATATTTATCTTGTTTTTCTGTATGAAATTCAGTGAAAATGTTGCAGAAATTAATCTGATTTGTCACCTCCTTTGATTACAGAGGGCTTAATCAAAATCTTTCCAGTACCTGTGTGACCAAGCTGAGCTGTGTGATGGCTGGCCCTATGCTGGTCTTTTGAGGGCTTTGAGGTAGGTAGGTTAATTTTCTCAGTGTCTGACAGTCTCAGCATGAAACATGACAGCTGTACCTCTTTTCATTGAAAACTTAGGGCCTTATTTTTGTATAGATCAGATTATGTAAGGTATTTATACAGCGTAGCAATTGGAATGCTTGTTTTGAAAGAATGGACTTTGATTCAGCCTTTGTCAGTACGAGGGACTCACAAAAGAGATTTTGCAGTAAGGCTCAGTTGTAACAGGGGTCTTTCTTATCTCCTGTTAGTGAAGGTATGCAGGAAAAAACTTACTCATGGAACAGGAGAAAACATTTATGTGGAAAAGCGTAGCTCCTCTAATCCAGTGTTTTAGAGAATTCCTCTGTATGAGAAAAGTGTCTACTTCTGGATGCCTGGGCTTCATTTATTTAATTTTAAGTGGCAGTTAGGTGAAATGTGTAAATAGTATCAGGAACTGTCTCAGGTATCCCCTCTTTCAGCAGAGTGCTCCTGTCGCTAAGATACTAATTGCTCTGTGTTTTCTTTTTGTGGCTCCATAAATTCGGTGTTTTTCAAAGTGGATCTGAAAGACTAATGTCTCTTTTGCTTTACTTCCAGTCTCATCTTCCTTCCTTCCTTCCTTCCTTCCTTCCTTCCTTCCTTCCTTCCTTCCTTCCTTCCTTCCTTCCTTCGTCACAAGCCCTCTTCTGGAGTGCTGGACTGCTGAAACAGGGGCTGATCTGTGTCTTACAAAGTATAATAAATGTATTTAAATATAATCAAGTGTAATAAAATGTATTTAAATTTTTAAGATTTATTTTAAGAAATCCAAACACACAAAAAAAAATTAGTCCAAGCCTGCAAAAGAGACTAGAGCACCTGAAATCAGGAAGGATGTGAAGTCCGGTAGCCCATGTGCATGTGGATGTTGGACTGAAGGCTGCAGAGGGATCCTAACCCCAGGGATAGGAACAATTTCATATGTCTTGCTGTCCTGAGTATGGGCAGAGTACTTGGCTCGCCTGGCACTTGTTGGATCCTGTGACTGACATGCTGGGTCTCCAGGCTCATCTTGTGTGCTGCTTTGGAAGCCTAGACATAGACTGGAGTGCTGCAGAGCTTCTCCTATTGGGGTGAGGGTCTTAAAAGTCTTATACCTCCACAGTGTGTGGATCTAGTCCAGTGCTCTGTTAAACTCCTCTACCATTAAATGGCAGGGGTTCTGTTTCTTTTATTGGGCTTTTAAGCAGGCTTCAGAGAGTCTGTCTAATGAATTTCTTGCTGAAGAAGCAGCCTTACCACAGCATCACTGCTTTCTGGAAACCTTGTTCTGGAGGGTGAAGCAATGTTTTTTGAAAATAATTATGATATGTTTTTATTCTGGTAAACCAGGATGTGAAGGTGCTTGGCAGTTGGTTTTAACATTTTTGCTGAATCAACCCATCAGTAATCAGCATTAACTACTGAACAGACTAATGTATCTGCTGTGCGTTAATATTAATGCTTATATTAAAATTGTCACAATTTGTCATTTTAGACTAAAAAATTCCCCAGAAAACTCTGGCATGCTGTTTACTTTGGAAGGTATTCTCCCATTTTAGTGTTTGCTTTACTTGCATCTGCTGACAAATATCCCCAGGAAAAGTAGAGTGTTAGCAAACAGCTAATTGTGATGCTTTCACAATGTGACAAGGAATCAGAATGTGTATGGACGATGGGCCTTGGTTCAGAATGGAAGTCAGGCAGACACTCGTGTTGTCTAGCACTGATGGAAAAGCAGAGAGTAAACTGTACACACCCACGAAAAATAATGGGCCAGCCCTTTCTCCATAACCTGTGGGGAATAGGAACAGTCACATGTCCAAATGTAATCAAGTTGGACTTTCAGTCTGTTGGCTGTTTGGCTCTGTGTGACTCTCAGCCAGTCTGAGAAAATTAGCATGAAATGGATGTCTGTAATCAGGGTGACTTTGGTGGTTTGATAATCTCTCTCTTTCACCTTTTTCCCATTATATATAAAGGAAATTTTTATTTAATTATACGAAAAATATTTTCCCCTGTTCTCCTAGGTTAGGAAATCAAATCAATTAGCTTCTGGGTGATTAGAGACTTCACAGCTTTAGACACTTTGTCACCTTATGTAGATTGACTTCCATGGCCAGTTACATGGTTTGGGATGCTCTTGGCAAATTTAAAGTGTAATGTGGAAGGGTAAGCAGTTCTGGATGATACAGTATAACTGCAAGCTGAACTGCATTGGTGCAGCAGTAATGTTTAACTGTTTTCATTGAAATTGTACTAGTTCTAGTAAGTAATGTGGAATTTAGTCTTATACATAAGCTAGTAGTGTGGATAGTGTCTAACACAACAACATCCATTCAGTTTTGTCTCAAAAAGAGAGTGCTACTCTATCAATCAGGGTAAAAACATTCCAGTTGCGGAGAATAGGAGATAACAGCTGACTGTGCAGAGGGCAGAAATGATGAAACAGGGATTTTAATTTTTCTTAAAGAACAGCCAGCTCTTGGTTCCCTATTCTGGGGTGAGTGAAGGACAAGGCTGTCCTCTGCATGGACTTGCAGGTTGCCGTGTGAAGTACTGCTGTCTTGCTCTTCGCTCTACTTCCTTAAGCTGTCTCCTCTTTTCACAATTCCTGTTGCAGTGTTCCTTAAGGATGAAAACATGCTCATACAACACAGCTTGCACAGTATGTTCTGTGTCGAACATACATAGTTTTTTCTGTGCATTCCAGTTTCTGTTGCACTCAGTAGCAGAGGGTAGGTAGGCTGCCATTGCATTTCAAAGCAATGATGTTTGCTGGTAACTCTACTGGGAAAAACAAGAATGGTCTTTGGGGAGCTAGGATTTAGCTTCTCAGAAGACACTACTGGGTTATCAGTAATTCAAATGCCTTTTTTCACACTGGAGTCTGACAGGACTGCAAATAGAAACTGTCAGCCTCCTGATTGTCTGATTATGTAAAACTATCAGTAAAACCAAAACAAACCAGGTATGACAGGATTATCTATGTGCATATGTTTTTCTTGGAGATATTTTTATAAGGTCTGTAAAGGAAAGAAAATCACTTGCAGCTGTAGATCTTAGTGTTTTTGAGAGTGAGCAAAAAAAAAAAGCTATAAGTCTTCCAAATGTAAACTTATATTTTTGATGCTATTGCAGGTTACAGTGGTAGTCTTTGAGGCTGGTCAAAATAGTAGTGAAATGCTTAATCATTAAAAAAACAGATATCTTTGGCAAAATGATGTAATTTACAAGACAGGAAGATTTTTGGCTGTTGCCCAAATGAAAACTAAAAGAAATGTCTTGGAGGTTCCTCTACTAAAAGAATGTTTGGTTTTGGATCAGCTCTGGTCTGTCTGTACAAAATATCTATCAGAAACAGTTAGAGATAGGCAGGTACAAATCCATGACACTGATGTTACCCCAGAGGACTGTGAACTTCTCATTCCAGTCTGACGAAATGAAGAAATAGTTACAAAGACTTCATATCATTCCTATATGTAGTATTAATAGACAGCTAGGCAAATTTTTATAACTCTAAGCTATCAGTCAGGAATACTTCTGTACTTAATGCGTAATATTGTGGCTTTGCTTTTGCTCTTGCTCTTGCGTTCCTCTAAACTGTTTCCTCTAGTGGTGAAGTGAACCTGGTATTTCATTAGAATTAAAATTCTTCAATTTCTATGTGAAAAGAAGTTTTCCTAAGGAAAAAAACATACTGTGTTACTTCTCAGTGGATTATGTGCTCTCTTTAAACATACACATTTAAAACAGTAGCCCTTTGGAAGTGAGCTAGAGTAAATAAAGTATGTTTAAATATCACTTGTGAAAGTAAGAACAGTTTGCAGTGTCTATTTCAAATGGTAAAGTTGCACTTTGTTTACTTATAAGTACAAATCACTGTTTTTTCTTTCACTCATCAATAAAATTTATGCCTGGGCAACCCCGTTAAATAAAAATACATGTTAATAAAGCCAGATTACTATATAGCATGCAGGGTGTTATTGCCACTGAATTACTGATAGACCTGATTTAGACAAATCTATTTTTTCATAGACTCTAGTTTAGTAAGTTTTATGGAAAAGAAAAAAAAGTTACACTTTTGAGACAAAACAGTTTTTGACAATACTGAACAGGTTTTCTGAAGGGTGAATTTTATTCCGTCTTAGTGAAAGCCAGAATGAATGAGTTTTATGTGAAGCCCTTATAGGTGGCCTGTAGTTCAGTCCCAGACCTCTTGTCAGTCCCTGGGGCTGCATCACAACTGTCCTTTGCAGGTTTTTATTCTTGTCCTAAAGGGTGGAGGAGCAGTCTTGGTCCCCAGGGTCAACTGCAGTGTAAGGAGACACAGCACCAATGTCTCAAGAGGGTTTGTTTCTGAAGGCTAAGCCTAAAAGACAGGCCATGACTGTCAAATTCATGCCAGCTTTGTTTCACTGTGCTACTCTGAAAAGTTACTCTTGTTATAATTGCATTTTGTGAACGTAACTAAATAATTCCCCCAAAGTTCATGCTGATTTTGACCCTAGAAAAAGGACCCATCCAATCAGTTGTCATTTAAGTACATTGCTAAAAGAATAATCAACTTGGTGGACTGAAATTAAACTAGGGAGTTGACAAATTTTCTCTTTAGAAAAAAACCCCAAACAAACTGAAGAAAAAGCAACCAAACAAAAATCCCAACAAAATCCCCCAAACCAAATGAAAAATGCTGCACTCAAAACCAGCCAGCCCTCTATTTCATCTGATTTCTTTAGGTTTGATCAAGGGAATTTGTCCATTTTAAAATTTTTCCTTAGCAGTCCTCTTTCAAACCAACAGATTTCAGCAAATAATATTGTGTATAGTGAAGAAGCACGTATCTTCCGCTTTGACCATTTTTAAAGATCCTCAATCTCAGTGCTATTAAGGGTAGAGAATCAAAGCAACATCTCAGGTAATGTTGAGGCAGTTTGACTGAAAGTGCTCTGTTGTCCTCCGAAGTTTTTTTCTGCACAATTCAGACAATCTTTTTTTTTTTTTTTAAATAAACTTTACTGTGTGTTTCCTGCTGCAGTTGCTAATGATCTGAAGAGAATTAGTTGCCTATACTGTGTTGACTCCCTTAATTTTACTAGGGAGAAACAGATCATATTGGAAAGAATGGGAAAATTAAAAGTACGGAATAAAAAGCAGATGCTGTGAATACCCCCTTTTTTTCCCCCCAAAAGAATCAATGAAGCTTCACATGAGAGCCTAAAAAAATCATAATCCAGCTGCTGTTACACTGTGAAAGCTGAAGAGCTTTCATGGGTGTTTCGCAGTCACATCTGAGTGGAAACTGTTATCATGTAAGGTACCATTGAAAACTGCTTGAGAGTTTTACATTTGTTATTAGTCTGTTTACTGGATGAATGATTGAGGTGTGGGATTATCCTGCTGTACAAAGGATCTGAGAAACAAACTTCCTAGGCAGTCTGTCAACGGCATTCATCGGCACATTCATCTGTTGCTAGAGTCAAAGAAGTAATATTACTTGTGGACACCAATGGTTAATTATTATGTCCAAGCCATAAGTTCAGATTGCTGAAGAAATGTGTAGCTTTGAGGTGAATCTGTTTTACAGAGAATCTGTTTTACAACTGCCATGCTATATAATTTTCAGAGTTTTAGAGAGATTTTGACATGTCGAGTTGTTGATTGAAATAATCTGCCTTTTTCAAGAGCTTGGGAGTCAGGATGACTTGCTTGTCCTCAAGCCCTACTAGTGTTCAAATAGTCTTGCCAGACCAACTATGCTTAGTTTTGTTTTCTTGCAAAAATCAGTGGGAACACAGAAAAGCTAATGGAGAACTTACATGAGCTGTGCTGTTAAATAATTAGTCTTTATTACTTTCACCTTTGGAACTCTGAGAAGCTGACTTTGGCTGAAAATAGGGGTAGCTAGAGCTGAGAAAAGTGTTGTGTACAACAATTTTTGGAATCCGTGTCTTGTGCTCATGGGCTCTGCTGCAGCCAGTGGCTTTAGAGAAATGGAGGGGGAAATCAGAGCTTGGAGAGTCACCTGTGAGTTATATATCTGTAGCTGTATTACACAAATAAGAACAATAGAAGCAGGACATCATGATTATTATTATTTTAATTAAAACAGGGCTTTAATTACCAGAAGCTTTGTCTTCTGGATGAAAAGAGCAATACTTCTCAACAGATTACTTGAAAAGTTGTCTTCTCAAATGGACTGCAATGTATTGATTTAGACATTCATTTTACAAAAATCAGTTTAATTTCCAGTTTATGCTTCTGAAGCCTAAAGGAGATATCAGGGTATAACTCTGTAAAAGTATCTTTTCTCTTTATATTTTTCATCTACCTTTTATTTTAGAGCAAAGGAAGTATGCTGCATTCTGTGGAGTGTTAGTTGTTTCTGGTGGCTATCTTCAGAACTGGGATTTAGTTTTCTGTTGTGGTTGGCATTTGTCCATGTAAATTCTGTGGATGCTGGCTGGAAAGAGGCATGGAAACCTTTGCTTCTTGTTAAGACAATGTACAGCTAGACTTTCAAGTCCTAACTGATATTTTTTCATCAAAATGACTTAGGTTTATATATTTTCCTTGTTTAACATGCAAATTAGCTATTCAGAATGTTTTGCTGCTCTAAAATTCTCTCAGTAGAGAACATTAATTTGCAAGCAGCATCAGTAATTCAGCAGTATACATTTCACGGTTGGTAGGGCTGGTGTGACTCCAGAGAAATATTTGTACCTTCTATAGTTAGTTCTCTGCATGTTCATTTTGTAATTGATAAAATATCACAGTGGGTAAATCGGATACATTTAATAGGGCAGCAGCATCTTTCATCACCTCAAAATCTGGGGGTTTTTTTCCATGCCTTTTGCTATTGCTGTAGAGACTGGAGAACTCCAGCTTCCTCCTCTGTCTAAAACTGAGACTAGATGCACTTGCTGTTATTGAGGTAGTCAAGAGAATTCAGCTGCAGTGTTAACTACCACGTGCAGTGTTGTCAAACCTAAACATTCGAAAAATCACAGCATAAAATTAATTTCTTTGTCATTTGAAATTTATTTTCCTGTTTCTTAGCACAGTGTTCTCCAGCACTTTTATGACTGTGAAAATGAAAACTTGACAGTCACCTGATCTGTTAAGAAGTTTCCTCATGATGAAATTGTGAGTAGTATTCAAGATACATCCTCTGGGATAACCTCCATGAACTGTCCATACCTGCAGCACGTTTCATTTCGTGTAATAAAGAAACTGAAAAAGTGTAAAGCAGTAGATTGAATTCTTCATTGTTTAGTGAAAGATGTTAGGTTTGTAGTAGGAATTAGTTTTCAGGATAACAGATGCTCCTGAGAATGGGTTTATATGTCGAGTTTAGAATACAAACACACTGTTGTGGTACTCAGTTGATGAATAAGAATATATTGGAAGAAGAGAAGTACAGACCAACGTTTCCAAACTGTCTCAGTGGTGCAGCAGTGCAGTAGCAGTGCCTCGTGCCTGCAGGGCGCTGAACACCTCTGGGTGCTGTGCATGCATCCCTCCTTGTGAATGCAGGGAACTCCCTGGGCTGTGGTGAGGCACTGCTGGAGACTCCTGACTCTTGCACAGTAGTAAGTCATGGAGAGAGACGTTGAAGTGCTGTGAGACCTCATATACTGTTAATGTGTGCTTGGAGCAGTAAGTGCTACTTGCAGGTTGGATTTTTTTTGGCAGCTCATGTTACCATTTAGTGGCAAAGGCAAAGCAAATATATCTGTCTCTAGATCAAAGTGAACTTCTAGCCACTTGAAAAGCAGGTTGGTTTAGGATCTTTGAGGAAAGAAAATTCTTAATGGGTAAGGAAGGGAGACCTTGAGAGTGATTCAGTTGATAGAGATGGAGTAAGAATATCTACAGATAAGTGCATCTCAATTTATTTATTTCAGTGCAGACTCTGATGGAGTAATTATGCTGATCCATTAACCCAGAGATTTGCTGTGAACATTTCATTGGCTGTCTCCGGGGACATGCTTTTTTTTCTTCCTGTATTACCCTAAAATATATATTAAAAAAAATCAGATGTTTATGACAGACACTATGAACTAGAGCAAAGTGAACTCTGAAAATTGGCAGCTTTCTTTGCAGTCTGTGGTATCATTGGTTGTTAATGAGGGAATGCAGTTAAAATGCATATTAATATTTAATTGAAGAAGATTTATGTAAACTCCAGCTGTGACCATAAAAATTGGTGCTTTTTTCTGAGAGAAATAAAAGCAGTGGTTCCCTATGGTCTCATGATTTCTTTATTCAGCAGCCACCCTTATGTTAGGATACATCTGTGTAGCCTTTTGTATACTTGCAGAATGGAATATTCAGTCCTCAGTCTTATTTTGGTTTAAAATGCTGGTGACAGAATTGCGTGTTGTAGGACTGCTGATGCTCAGAGGTTTTAAATAACCATCATGAGGTTTTCTTTGTCATATTGCTGTGTGGAAGAATTGTACATAAACAAATGTACAGCAGATGGCACTGCACTGTAACTGTAGAATGAGAGGTTTGGGTAGAATGAATGTGTTCATTTAGGGTTTTGTCCCTATATATGGAATTTGAATTTTCTTGTAAATGGTGATAGAAATCACAAGGCCCATGTGTTTTAAAGCAGCATTATGTTAACTTGTGTAAGATACATGTCAAGTAAAGCTTTCATGTTTCTTTATTAATGGTGGTCAGTGCTGTTTCCAATGATTTTTCATCTTTTAGTGAAGCTCTGTTGCTAAATACCTAAGAGCTTAGTGTTACTGAGAAACACTGAAACTAAAGTCAGGCTTCTTTAGTTTCTAGAGCTTTCTTCTGCTGCAGGACAGCAGATCAAGAAGTCGAGTAGAAGTTTGTTAGAAGATAATTTCTCTTTCTCCAGAAGATTCTTCAGCAGGGTAGGAATTTTCAGCATGAGTTTTATCAACAATTGAGGAACAAATGCGGCTATGAGGAAGGAGAGCATTCTGTGTAGGTGCTGCCATCTTCCCTTTGCTCCTCTTCTTCCCATACCTCTGGCATCTGTACGAGCACTGACTTCATTCCTTCTTTCAGATGTGGGTGACACATGAAAGGAGTGGCAACCCTCAAACAGGCCATTCTGCATTTCTACCACTTACATGTGCATATTGAAAAGTCTTTATAAACCTGATAGCTTTTCAATGGGGATAGTAAAAGGTTACTCAGTGTCACTGTGTTTCTGTCACCTCATTGGAATTTGCCCCTTAACCAAGCATAGCCCTGACTACCTCTTGTAGTGAGTTGAGTTAGTTGAATTGAGTTAGGTTGAATTGAGTTGAGTTGTCAGCATTTTGTGCTCCATAGCACTAGATTCCTTGTGAAGGGTGAAGGATCTAGAATGCTTAGTGGATGCAAGTTTTTGTCATTCATGCCACAAAATCTGGAAAGTTGGGTCAATACTATGTGCATCCCATACAAAAAAAAAAAAAAAGGGGAAATTGAAAGAGTTAGAGACCTTAGGATGATTTCAACTTGATACCTTGTTGGTCCCTTCTGAAAGTGGAGACCATCTCTCCCAACACTGAGCTACAGCCAGTGACCTTCTTGTGATGCTCTTGGTGGTGTTAATTAGCTGCTGTCTGGTTTTTCTGCTTCCTAAGTGGACTTAGGGTCAAGTCATGAACAGAACTGGGTCTTAGGGAATAAAACTGAAATAAAACAGCCTTTTCAGAACCGACAGACCAAAAGCAGAAATAGTCAGCCAGTCTGCATGCTGGTAAATTTACTGCATCCTTTTGGTTGGTCAGGAACATGTCTCATGATTATAGCTAATTTAGAAATAATTTTCTGGGAAGAGCTTTAATAGTATACTACTTAGCATGCTTCATCATGTTCTAGGTGGCTGTAGTTCTTAAATCATCTTTAAAGTAGCAATTAGTATTTCATATTTCTTAGCATACCAACTTAGCATTATAAGCAGAACTTTTAAGTCAGTGGAAGGTGTTTGATTCTCATACATTTATATAGGAGTTAAAAAATATACTTAAAGATCAATTTGCTTTGCTGCCTCAATCAGAAGCAGAAATCTGAAATGGCAGTATGACCACCAAGAGTGTGGTGAATATAAGGAATGATGTTTTGTTATCAACGATCATGATGTGGTGCACATAAGGTCCTCTAAGCCTGGACAAGTACTGCTTAGATTTATGCATGCTAGCGTGCTTCAAAAAGATAAAATCAAGATGTATTTACAGTAAGTTTAATGGCTTTTCTTGTTCAACTGGAGTGCAGTGTTAATCATGAAGCACTTCTGAGAACCCTCCATTAAAAACTGACAGCGATATTCATGGGTAACTACTTCTGTGTAAATCTATTAGTAAATTAATCAACTGCGTGATCCTGAGAGAAGACACTAAAACGCTGTAGCTGCTGGGTAAAGACGAGTTTGTTTTAAAACACATTGTTTAAGTATAGTCTTTCGCAACTCCAAAGACAGGATAAAGCTGATTGGTACAGAGAGAATGACAGTCTTTCCCATGCTTCTCGCACATATTCAACAGGTGTGTTATCATGTTATTAATTCTTCTATTATGTTTACAGTAGATAAAGTGGCTAGCCTTGGGAAAGAACTCTGGCTAAGCCTGAGAAAACTCGAACTAGAAAACTCTCACAAGAGGTTTTTCTGAGCCTATGGCTACAGAATGCTTTATTGGTTTGCTGCTCATTGCATTGATTATTGAGGGCTCTTCTGAATATGTTTCTTTGATTTCTGCTGCTTGCCAATTTGTCATAGCAGTAGTTAAGTAACATTTTGCTAGCTCAGCATTCTTGTCCACACTGGATTTGTAGCAATAACTGAAGGTGATTCCCTTTTGCAAGGGGGGCATAATTCTCTAGAGAAGGGAATGTAATTGTACTGCTAGCACTGCCAGTGTGCAGTATTTTAATAGTGAACTTGTCTTCATTTACAATACCTTCAGATATAAACTATGAATTAGTTCACTTTTTAAAGTAACAAAATTAACATATATTCAGCTAAAGGTCACATTTTATTGATGATTAAGTAAACCATCATGAACTGAAATCAGATGGGTTTTGTACTCATTTGTGCATTGTAGTATGTATTTCAGTTGTAGCACTCAGGATTTTGCAATAAGTAAATAATTTTGCAGAAACATTTGTTTTAATTCTTTTTAATGTCTTACAAATATGGACGGGGAGAAGACTTACAAAAAGTCTTTAAGTAATGCAGATATGAGATATTAATTTGACTTTTTTTTCCTCATTTGAATCCAGGCGAGTTCTGATAGAGGAAAAACAAATCTTTATTCTGTGATCAGTTTCTAGTTATGTTGTCTTTATTATTAGTGTTCAGACTGTATAGGGTAAAGTACAGGATGATATTTTTGTCCTGTAATAGTATTGAAATTGACTTGATGTAAAGTAGCATTGATTTTGTTTTTGAATGTCCTAGGCTATTTAAGTAGATGATCTTCAGTGTATGTTTATGTAAATGAAAAATATAGAAGGTTTTTTAGCATTTTTTTCAAGATGTGCATTCCCACTGATGGTATCCATAAACCCTATCCTCAGTAAAATCTGTATATCTTGAGCTTGGGGGAGCTGATAACTTACGGACATGGAGAAGTTAGCACTGTGTGAGATCTTTGGTCTAGGAAATTACTTGGGGAAAAGAAAAAGTGAATAAAAACGTATGCTAAAAAAAAAGTACCTGTCAACTGTCACTCCTTGTCTGTTTTCTTCTAAACCTCCCAACCTGTTTTCCTGAGGAACGAAATGGTGTGATTTTTAATTCCTTAGAAGTCTGATGTAGCTATGCTGAAAAAAGGGCCAGACCCAGTTGTGGGGTGTTACCCTGTTTTCAGCATTGGCTGTGACCTCTTGAGGGTCTCAAGGGCTCCCTGGGTTTGTTGGAATCTCTCAAAAGCAAATCCGAGTCTTGGGGAGAAGGCTTTCTTACAAGCCCTCTGCTCCTGTGTGCCATGTGTAAGCAGACAACCTCAGCTGTTATTTATATTAATCACCTGAATTTGATTAAAATTCTTTTCTTTGAGACAAAGCAGTAAATATTGAGTAGCAAGTTAAAAAATAGTAAATGTAATTATTTCTGCTAGCCGTTTAATAGAGGCAAGTAATTAATGCTGATGTATATTTTCCTTCTTTGTTCAGGCTGA
>VZTT01011179.1:49203-72113 GCA_013400855.1 Buphagus erythrorhynchus | reverse complement strand
ATCATTGTAGCATAAGATAATAATTTTATTAATCAGACTTAGTAATTGTGTCAGTTCAGCAGTTGGTCTTGAAAGCAAAGTAAAACGAGGGTATGAAAAGTATTTCCAAAAGAGAAAACAATATAAAGAAAATGTGTCCTGAAGTTATAAATAACTTGGGGTGAGAATAATAAGATCCCAGTCAAATTCCTTGAAAGCCTTGCTGTTTAGACTTTTATTTTGATGTATTGTGTACCTAAGGGCCATGCCATAAAGTTTGCTTAGTCTTATGCACCCAGGTTTTCCTTAAAGATTTGTGGCTGCTCTTATCAAAAGTGTACTTTTCAAAAAATGCATTTCCAATTATGTAGTTATTGCTGGAATGGAAATCATCAGTCTTTCATTGTAAATGAATGGGAAATAAGCTACTTTTGAGAATAAACACCTTAATTTTGCCACAGTTGATGCTAGTTTGCAGCAGCTGCTTATGTCTCTAGGCAGAATTATTCAGGTAATTCACTTAGATTTCCTGTATAGCATGCATTTTTTGGAGTTACACCATTTATTCCATCACTACCATAGGACTCAATATGTCTGCAATGATCTGCATCCACCATATGCTCTGAGCTGTCAGGCCTTGACCTTCTTAGCTCCTTGTGTGCTGCAGAGTTCATGTACAGGATTGTTGTCTGTCCAGGTGCTGCTCTGGGAGAAAAAAGGATTTGGAGTCAGGGTTTGATCAACAGATGTTGATCAGCTATGCGCTGGGATCCTGGCACATGTCTGTCTGTCATTTGTTGCTTTTGCAAACTTGCACCTGCAAGCAGAGTATTTTGTCTCTACTTACTCCTTTAGGCTCAGCAGACAGACTGAAGGTGTTGAATACATCTGCAGGCAAGCTAAGGACTTTGAGTCCCTGCTTATTAGCGGAGATCAGGCTATTCAGAAGATAATTAGATTTATAAGCCCCTATGCAGCCACTGAATTTTCTTCTGTTCACAGAATTCAGCGGCATTCAAGTAAAACATCTTTTTTTTGACATGACTCTAGATGCCATTGAACTAGATATTATATATATAGCTATTACATATAAATATTAGGCATGTAAGGTGATGGGCAAGACATCAGCTGTAATATTATTGCCACAGGGATAGAGAAAAAGACCTTTGATGCCTCACTTATATTCTCTATGAAGGAAGAGAAGTGACAAAACAGCAGGGCCTGTAAAGAGAAATATATGTATGTATGTGTTTGACCTTTACTCCATGCAGTGAGCAATGAAAGTGATGTAATTGGGCTCCTTTAAAACTTCATAATGTCACCACCTGCAGCAATAATTTGTCAACTTCTAATACCAATATACCTTTTCTTGCAAGTAGTCTCTGCATCCCCTCATGAAACAAGAGAGATGCTTCAGGGAGCAGGGGCACATGGTCCATTTCTGAGGGCTTCCCTGTTTAAGAAGTCATGCGGAAACTGGACATACATCAGTCTGGACTAGAAAAAGATCAGGTTTTTGACAAACTGATAACCTAATGTTATGCTGCCTCTGCATCACATCCTTCACCTTAGGCCTCCATCCCACAGGTCTAAGTCTTTGTTAAGCAGATATCCTGTAATGCTTTGCTGGATAGCACAGGGGAAAGCATCGGGGGACGCTCTTCAGCAGGCTTCTCACTGTCTACAGGGAAAAGGCTGCCACCAGTCTGCTGAGAATCCTGCCAACCAAGCTCTACAATGATTTCAGCTTTAATTTTTGGAAGGTGGTAGGTTCCAGAGGCTCAGTTCTGCTGCTGATCACCTTGGCTTCCACGAGGAGATACATCTGTATTGGCTGTTGCTTCACAGATGCCTTAGCATTACTTGTTTGCAAAGTTTCATTAAAACTAGAACACTGGTTGGTATTCCTGCCACCAAGTATCCTTCTCGAATAATTTTCACTTCTGATAACGTACTAGTTTGTCTTTTATATGTCTCTCCCAAATGTATTAACTGGAAGATTTCCAACTAAGTATACATGTGAATAAACTGCTTTGGTATCAGTATTTTTCCCCAACTTACCAGAAGATGATGGCACAGAGCTCTTCTCCCAATGGGATGCTCACAGAGTTCTCAAAAAACAGGGTATTTAGTGCATCTTAGCCATCATTCCTCTGTGCCAAGGAGGTTAAGAGCAACTCTTCTGTGTGACAGCTGTAGTTGCGTGACTGGTGTCATATTAAGTGGGCAGTGTCTGTGTACTTTTGTCAACTTTGGGTCAACAGAAGCAACTGTTTGCTTTCTGGGTTTGGTGGCTTGGAAGTATACAATGATAAGTAAGTAATTTAGACTTGAGTAGGTGAGTCTTTTCTATGGATCACAGTTTTGTTTGTATCATGTTTTCTTTTTCTTCATTCTCTACAAAAAATATTCCACTTAAACCCTTGAACAAAATAGCAATGCTTTTTTCCGCTCCTTTTTTTATTCTTCCCTGGGAAGCTTAAAAACAGAATGAGGGATTGCTGAATTCTCATCTATGAAATTTAGTGGAGATGACATAAATAGGCTTGGAGAGAGAAAAATAAGGCATTATTGGTATTGTTTAACTCAGCAAACTCAATTGCTTCTTAAGGCTTTGCAGTAGTGCACAAGAGGCTTCTTCTGTTAGATTGGTAAGTTGTGATGAAATTCACTTAGGAAAACCTTCAGCCTGTCATTCCCAGCATTTGGTTTCTTCCTGCAGCTCTTATGTATGTATTCTGCCCTCATATCAGTTGCATCCTTTAACATATTTTGGCCAGTTCCTGTGCTCTCCCAAATGCACCTTCTCTCCTCCCTGCATGGTTCATTCCCCCCAGTCCCTGAGCAGATGTGCATTCTTACTCTTGGGTAGCAGCCGACCTCTGGATGTGGACTTACTTCCTCTTCTGTCTTTACTCTCCTTGTTCTATTTTTTTTCCCCTACTCATACTCTCTATGATATGAGTGAAGAAAGTGCCCGAGTCCAGAAGGGCACTGGCAACCAACCAGGTACAAGCTCCTGTCTACTTACAAAGGCCATTTGCAGTGACAGAGCTTCTATTATTATATTTGAGCCAGATACTTTGACTTGCCTTGGTACTGCACTTTAAGTCCTTGGTATGATCCTGGCTGAGGGCTTTTGGCAAATGCAAAGCAGAGGCAAAGAGAGTATGAAATGCTGATTGCTATTATGTAAGTGCCAGCCCACCAGAAATGCTCTGAATGACAATTCCTGTCACAGAGAAGCTAATGAAAAAATTAACTTGCACAACTCCCTGCCTTATCCACCTGCTTACTGTCCTGGTGGGGCCATGGTGGCACTGGGTCGCTCCTTTGGCTGCTGGACAAGTGATTTCTCAGCACTGACAAAATGGGAATTGGCAATCAGCTGGTGATATTTGTGTCAGGTTTGCCACAAACAGCACATTTTACCATTCAGGAGGCACACCAGACAGCACAGCTAGGTCTCAGGGGTGAACAGAGTGAAAGGAATAGGGAGAAAATACTCAACATGTTATGGTTTTGTGCAGAATGCAATTAATGTGATGCAGGCTAGGCTGTAATTTTAATCATAGTCCTTGCTGCTTATATGTGTGCCATCCCAGCCCCGTTTACCACCTTCTCTGCATTCCTGAAGACCTCAGCTTGGCTCTGACCCTGGTTTTGACTTCATCTCTGAATTTTTCCTTAAATTTCTGTTGGCATCTTGGTCAAATTGGCAAACAAAACGCTTGAGGCATTACTGGTAAGAACACTACTGAGGCCAAGTGTACTAGGAGACCACCTTTGCCAAACCAGGGAAGGCTCAGGGAGCAAGTGTCCATGTGGCAGAAAGAAGGGAGGTGTTAATTCAGAGTGGAAAAGTCTTTTCTTCAGCTGTGTTGGTGCTATTTTATGGCATTAATGGAATTTTTCTGCATTTTTACAGGAGAGCATGTGTTTGCATGTGTACATTTGGAGTCTCAAGCTGTTGTTTTATACCAAAAAGAAATATCAGATTTTCAGTTCGTTTATGTTTAATGAATTATAACTAAACATTTGGAAGTTAGCTGTGACCAGTAAAGCTGTAGTTTCCCATTTTAGTGAATCTGTAGCATGGTCCCACTTGCTCAGTCTTCTAAAAACTAGTTTTCTACCTGTAAGTCACCTTTTTTTGGCTTAAAGCACGAATTTCTTTGATCAGTTTGGCTGCAATTGTTTTTCACTTTGTTCTGAAGGTCATCATCTCACTACTTACATCCTTGATATCTGTGAAAGAATGAGGATGACCTTATTGAAAACATGTTACGAGACTATGTAATTGTTAACTGGTTTGGGTATCATCTCTAAAGAGAACATTAAGTGAAAATAATGCCAAGCGACAACATTAATACTAATATTACACTAATAATATTAATGTGTAGGACCTTAATATTGTCTCCTATTACCTTGCTAGAGCAGAATATTTAATGCTGTTAGGTTTATCTTGTCCTTTTACCCCTGTTTCTTGAACTGTTCTAGTTTTTCTTTGTATCATATATAAACTCAAGGGATTTATCAGTACTTTGTCGTTTTGTGTTTTCAAATTGTAAACATCAGAAAGTGACAAAGATGTGATCACCTTCTGGCTGGCAGATAAGGGCATTGAAGCAGGACTGTGATGCCTCCTTCACTACCTCAAGTGGGCTTGCTGTCCGTCAGACCTGTCTGTGAGCAACAGTTCTGCAGGAGCCCCACATGAGTAAATGCTCTCGTGTTGCCTTGGCTTTATTCCCCTGGTAATTCTGATGAGATTTATAAGGCTACTTTCCTTCTTTAGTTCAAAATTAATAGTCTGAAAATAAAAAAATTCAAAAGCAGTAAAAGTTTCATTGCTCAGTGTTTTCTGCTTGATCCATTATAGTGATATTTATGGAGATACCAATGTATAGGTTTTCAGGGCCTGTTCATTTTGCTGGCCAGGGGAGATGGGCAGAGGGCTGCATGTGGTTCTGACTTGGTTGCAGATGGCAGATACTGTGTTTAATGGTGGCTGGTTAGTTCTGTGTTAGGTTACACAAAATATTCCTGGACAGGATTATCAACCAGCAAAAGTAAAATTTTGGTTTACAAATTCCTTTTATGCAGCAGAAAATGCTTCAAACAGTGGATAACTAAGGTTGGTTTGTATGTTCCCTCTCAGAAGACTCTTTTTGTTGGTTCGCATGCTGCACCTCACAGTACAGGGCTTTAGCTTGGGCCAGCTTGATGAGCCTTTCCCACTGGAGCCTTTCCCACTGGAAGCTGCATATAAACCTATTTCATGTAAGTTCTGATTGATTTGCATCTTAATTGGTAAGATGACTATTTGACTTCTGAGGATGAACCTTCTGTCTCCTTTGCATTACAGTGTGATATACTTTTTCAAGTTAGTTTAATAGGTGAAGGCATTTCTGCAGTATGCCATATGCTCCTGTTTTCTTTATCAATGCCTTTTTTTTGAGGTCAGAAGAGTCAAAACTGGCTTTTCTCTGTGGTTACTTGTATCTGCAAGTGTATGGTGTCAGTCTCTTCTATCCAGTCCTGGTGCACAGGGTGCTGCTCACATACAGATTGAAAAGTTATCCAAATAGCTCCATCAGCCAATTCCTTCAGTGCAAACTAAATTCAAACATTTAACCTAGTAGAGCTTTTTCGCCTCTGTACATTATTTTTCCTAAATCAATCCTGAATAGCTCATAATCAAATATTTTGTCTTGATACCTGGGGCTGTATATGGCTTTGCTGGCTGGGGAGCAATCATGATGGCTGCTGGTTCTGAAACCTGGACAGTAATTCAGTTGTTGGGGTCATTGCTTCTTTAGCTTTTGCTTCAGACAGATTTCTTTATTCTTAACAGATCTTAACCTGAAATTTCTATCCCAAAATTCAAGATGCTTTTAATAGAATCCTTTTCCTGTTCTTACCCATCAAGAAAGTTGCAAAGTATTCCTTTTTTTAAATCTCTTCTCTTTTGGAGGTGTTGTTACATAAGCATCAAGGACAGGATCGATGTGCCCATGTGATAGCATTACTGTTAACAAGATGAAAAACAGCAAATCATGCCTGAAAGCTTGAAATAGTCTTTGGAAGGATGAAAAATTGCAGTATAACTTTCAAACAAATATTTTTTCATATAGTATGCCCTCTTTTTCGCTGACAAGTTAATTCTTTCTGACAGACTTGGCAAGTGAGTGTCTCCAAGGCAGACACTGAAGCTGTTTCATGAATTCATGTTACAGTTTCTCTGATATTGTTGCTCCGCTCAAATGATATTTTTGCTTTATTCACACCTTGCTTTAACATTTCTGTGAGTGAGGAAAATTTTGTTATCCAGTCCTAAGCAAGCCATGGGTTAGTTTTTTTCATTGTTATTGTTGTTTCTTGAAGAAATGGTTGCAGGACCTAGACTCCCTGGAAGGAAGCTCTCTGTGTTTGGGAGTACTTAGCCAAGAACCTTACTCCAAAACTTGAACCTCTCACATTGCAATTTTATGATTTTTTAAACAAGCTGGAATATTTTCTTTAGAGATATGTAAAATGTTAAAATTCCTAATAGAAAAAAAAATCTCATGTATTGACTTAGTTAATATTTATTTAGACTGTTTTGTCACACAGTTTTGCTCACAGGATATGGTTTTTAACTGAAAGCTTTAAGATGAAAGAGCTAAGGTCCTTCACTGACCTCTGTTTGTGTTCGCTTCTGCCTCGTGTGCTGTACTGTTAGAGAGGTCTTGTCAAGGGAGGGTTTTCAGTGGAAAGCTGAAAGCACAGGAAAAAATCTCTGTGAGATGGAAGTACGCATTTTTTTTTCCAGTGCCAGCAGCACAGCACTGTATTTCATGTAGGCAGTGTCATCACAGGTCTGCTAGTCCCCAGCTTGCCAGTGTCTCCATCCTTGGCCATGCTCTAGAAAGTCCTGTAGCTGATTATCAGGTGCAGTAACAGCTCAACAGAGCATCATTGTCCTTTTCCTGAGAGAGCAGGAACTAGAAGTCTTCTCCTGGCATGTATTAGACATGGAAAATAGGACCAAAATGTAAACAGTTAGGAATGAGAGAGCCTCATTGATAGATACTCCAGGTTCAGATTTGTTTTCGGTTTTCATCATTCAGATCCTGGTCAAAGCCAAATAATTAAAAAACATTCCCTTTACCCGTCTCAGCAATACCTGAGTTGGAAAGTTAAGCACTCTTCTGTTTCTCTGAGATGTGTCCAAAAATGACAGATGCCTGAAGATTATTATTGAATAGTCCGTCCTTCTCTGAGAAAGCTCAGACAGACCTAGTTTGACAGAGGTTCCTGTGATTAAAATCCAGTCCTTACCTGGGGCTCAGTCTGACACAGAGCAATGCTGCCCTACTGCCCTGCTAATGGTGTAGTTCAGCATAGGTGATGGAGCCTGCCCTGTTTGCTCATTGTGATGAGCATTGCTTGTGATGGTGCTTTCTCCATTCGTGTGAATACCCTCCTGGTTTTACTTGATGCTGTTCTTACAGAGCAGGAGTTGAGGAAGAAAAGAAAATTAATCTGCTTCAAAGACAACAGTGAAAATGACTTGAGGGATCTGCATTGGGCAGCCTTGATGGAGCTTTAGGAAGAAAATGTCTGCTCAAGAGGATGTGGAAATGGACCCTTCTTGCAAAGAGTAGGTTGAATCACACGTCAGCTGCAGCAGCAGTGGAAAAAAATAAGAGAAAATCAATTTAATATTGTGGGTTTCAATGTTCCTTCCAAAATAAGTACAGTCTAATGATAGAGAATGTCTTTTCAAGTGGCAGATGGCTGCATTAATGCTACAGCTGTGCTATCATTTTGGAATTTCTATAAGGCACACTTGAAGAGCGGGCAGCTGCATATAATGTGGGTGCTAGACCCTCCTAGGAAAGCTTATTTTTAACTTAGATCTGCTCCCTGACTTGGTTCCCAGCTTGGTGTCCTGGACAGTTCTCCCAGGTCAGCAAAAGAAGTGTAGAGGTGGTGAGACAGGAGCTGTAGAGGCTGTGTGGGGAGAGGGAGGGGAGAGCTGGGGCTGCTTGCCCTGACCTTGACACTGGCACGAGCACCTCTGGAGTCAGGAGGCTCGGTTCAGCAGGAGTCAGGAGCTGCTGTCTTGTGCCAAAGAGAAGTGAGGTGCTCAGCAGCATCTCCCAGTCCCTGCTGGGTTTTTATTAGCATGCCTAACATTTAACCTGAAAATAAAAGCACAGCTGTCTGTCACTCTGTGTCATGAAAGGGATCAGAAGACTGAGCCGGAGACACAGTTTTCTTGGGCTCCAAGCAGCTGTTTTAGAAAGAATAGAAAATAGAAAATTACTATTTCAGAAGAAATATTCTCTTATTGGTCACAGTTGTTGCAATACGTGGGCTATTTGCAGAGATATTTGAATTGGGCTGTGTAAATTTAACTAGATCATGAGAGAAGGAAACTTAGTTTATGCTTCTTGTGTATGATCTACCATGAGTCTTCTTGAGAAAAAAATCCATGCAAAAATAAAGTTAAGGTAATAAGGAAAGGAAGAGGCTTTTTCTTGTTAGGAAGTTATTTGTCAGTACACAGACTTGTGTGTGTGTGTGTGAATTTTAAAATCTGAGTATTGGGGAAAATACACACGTGAGACATGGTAGAAAGCAGAAATCAGAGCCAGTGGAGAGTATAGGGAGTCAACGACACAATAGAAGGAAAGACAGGGGAGCTGTGGGTGAAAGGGGAGCAGGCGGGAAGAACGGATGTTGAAGGAGGTTGCTGAAACACCATTTGTCTGAAAGAACCTTTGGCTTCTTTCCTCTATAGGAGCAAAGTAAGATGTTCGCCAGCTCTTCTCAATTCCTGCTGGTTTCTGCTGGGATATTTAACTTCTCCATGGGAAAGAAAAGAAGCTATTGAAAACAGGATGGGCTATTACACGATTAAAACTGATTTTGGAAGGGAAGAAAGATTTTTGAAGGATAAGGAAAAGATAAAGAAGAGGAGAAAGAGAAAGAAAAAAGGCAAGAGTGCGGGAGAAGTCGTCTGCAAGTCAGGCAAAACACAAGTGGGATAAACAGCACTAAGCAGCACAGAGAGATTTCATATATGAAAAGTTATTGGAAATCATTTGAAATACAAAACAAAATTATTGGAAAGACAACTGGATTAGAGTAGAAAGATGACTGGAGACTATGATAATTCAAATAAATTTTCTAAACTTGACGAAAACACATTTTCCAACACATGAAGTTTCTGTTTATGTTTGAGTGTGTTTGTAACTAATAGGGTTACTTTTAGTGCTTTTATTTTTTCTAGCCTCTTGTGTAACTTTTAATTTTTCTTGCCTTTTGAATGCACCAAATGGCTTGGCATTTATTTTGATGTTATTCAGGGCCTTTTATTATTTTCCATGCAAAAGAATTCAACACGTTCTGGGTTGTTTAAAATATACCCTTCAGTAATTTTGAACTTGCAAGTGTTTGAAGTTGTTAGAATAGCACTGCAGAATAAAAACTGATGGATCAAGATTCTTATGTTTGAGAAATGAGAGCAACAAACCCTCTGATGTGTTTCCTACCTCTGCAATGCAGTGCTCACCACAAACACTTCTGCCTGGTGACATTTCTGGTTTTACCCTTAGAATGCCTAGTTAGTAGTCTGTGCAGCTTGTTGAAATTTTCTAGCTCTAAGTAATCCACCTAGATTTTACAGCTCTTAATTTAATCCAACTACTGTTTTTGTATCTCTCTTGGTCTAGTAACAAGGTTAGCCCAGACATGAGAACTCATAAATTAACAGGGATATATAATTGAAGTGTGTTAAATGCAGTGTTCAGAAGAGAAGTGGTATTAACTTAATCCCTTTCCTAAGTCAGTGTATCAGAATCCTCTCTAGCATGTCTCTTAAATATAGTATTTTATGGGATCAGATTACACCAATTTTTCTGGCAGCAATTATCTTGAGTTTCTTGTTTGCTAAGGAATATACTTTAAAAATTAAGCAAGTCATTGGTATTACCCATTTGCAAAAAGCTGATAAGCAAACTAATTTGATTAGCATGGAAAAAAAGGAGTTTTTATTTTTGTCAAATGCACAAATCTGTAAGTGTATAAAATCTTCAAAAGCTCCCCACCCAATCAAACGGCATTTACGTGAGAAGTATCATTATTGACAAAGACTGCTGTTTGACCATGTGCCTTGTTCTGTTAGTACCTAAATGTCATGTTCAGATAGCGCATAAAATGTGACAATTTCTGCTTTTCCCAGAAGATACACAGTACTATAAAAATCTTACCCCGGAACTTTGCATCTACAAACAGTAGGTTGCCCTTGTAAGTTGAAGCAGAAATTTCTTTTCTTGTAGGTAACTATTCATACTGGAGAGAGCCGCTGTCAAACAAATGGGCACTTTTTTCAGTTTGGCTTGTTGGGAATAATGTAATTTTCTGTGAACTCCTGAGAGCTGTGTTGTTCTCTTGTACCATTAGTTTAAAATTTTTCTAACAGCATGCCAGTTGGTTTTGAACAATGTACTGAAAAAGTACATAGTATAAAATTATAAAATTTGTTTTTCCAATTTTCCTATTATTTAGGAGGGTTAACTCTTCATTTTTCTGCCATTAAGTTATTACTGAAGTCATGCATACATTGATTATAGTGATGATGAAATCTTTAGCTTGGATATAGGGAAGTGAGAGAAAAATGACTCACTTCTAGTATATATAGTTTCATCCAAGGTTTTTACATTTTTATTCCTATTGCACATGCATTTGTTCTTGTTTCCTGGGTAACAGCATGTTTTACAAACTCAGATTTTTACCATGGTAGAAGTAAGAAAAGCTAATCTCAGATAAGTATGTAGCTATCAAAATCTTATTAAATCTTAAGCTTTTAGAATCTAAATTTCTTATTTCGGTAAAGCGTTGTCTTGGTTTGAAAAGACAGGTATCTGCTAGAAGGGACAAGAGCCCCCCTTTTAAAGGAGAGTATAAACCCCCTTTTTTTTCCCTTCTTCCCTTTACTGTGATTTTCGAAATTAAAGAGCTCTCAGGCAGAGATATGGGGGTAGGAATAACAGTCCTTTACTGATATATATATAAAGAGAAACAGAAACACAACAATAACGGCAAGATCAACAGCAACAGAGCAGGAAGCCCCGTAAACAGTAAACAGTTCTGGTTGTGGACCCCTTTGTGGTGTGGTTACCCCTCTGATGTTCCAGCGAGCAGGGAAAAGAGAGGCGGTGGACTCCACGTGGCTGGGGGGGGGGCGCCGCGGGGAAATGGCGTCTGTGTCCCACAGGGGGAAAGGGCAGAGGGGAGAAGCCGCTCACAGGTCCGGCAGGATCAGTCCTGATGCTCCAAGAGGACGTGTTGAAGTCGGTAGGAGATGCGGGAGAATGAGCAGGAGGATGCGGGATCCCAGAGTCAGGGAAAAAGCAGCTCCCACCTCAGCGTGGCAGAGCCGAGTGAGAGCCGAACCTCCTCCTCCCAGGTGGACGAGCGGGCCGAGCCGTGCACCCCCCAAGCGGCAGCAGAGCAGCCGCCTCCCCTTCACTCTTCTTTTCCGGTGTTGCCCCTCTCCCCCCGCCCCCTTCGAGAGAAAACTGTTAACTGAGCTCATGGGTGTAGACCCAAATACTCAGCACAACAATGGGAAAAATTCCACAGAAAGAAAAGGGACAATTCAACCCTCAACAAGCGTCTGTGTGTGCATGTCTTTACATATAGGTATATAGGTTCTGGAAGATAAGAGCATATATACTTGATTAAATTGTTGCAGAATTGCTAATTTATTTCATGTTATACTTACACACTTTAAAGTTTAAAGATCTGCCTTTATTCTCTGCAGGTGTTATGGATATGTGCATACTTTATGTAGCTGAATCACCAAAAATATAAGAATTACTCTAAAAGGAAATATGTATGTATAGTTATAAAAATAAATGTTTATATGCTGGTTGAGATTTTAGGCTTCTCAGAAAGTGAGCATTCTATTGTTTTCTGCCTATATGCAAATAAGATTTTTTTGCTGTGCCAGCCTGTGAGATGCATCTAAAGAACTTCCTTCACAGAGTTTGGAAACTTTCTGGACTATTCTTTGAACTATAATGTTGAAAGACTTTTACAGCTTTATTTGGAGGAAGGGCAATCTTGCCTTTCAAAAGAGTTATGAAAAAATAGTCTGCTGGCCAGTATTTCATGTGCTAATCATGTTTTTTCTCACACAAAATATATGAAAAACTATAGATCTTGATAATACAAGCAATATTTATTCTTTTAAGCTGACAAAATCAGTCACATTAAGTAATTGCAATTACTATGGTCTCTCCTGCCACTAGGGGATTAATGTAAGCAATTCCAACCAAGCTCTTTCATTTATCATCAGGTTTTTTATAGTGAGGACAAAACATTATGTCTGCACCTTAAAGGAAATTGTGTTGGTATAAAGTTTTAATAAAGCATTTTTATTTTTCATTTGCACATTCAGAATGATCTCCAGGTTTGAGAGAGAAAGTTACAGAATTCTGATTTTATATTATTTTGATTTTATAATATCTTCAGTTCTTTTGTCAGAAGGTATCAGCTTAAGGTTTAGTTCTCCTCAATGGACTACATACATCATCACTGCTTTCTAAACTCTGTGAGATACAGAAAATAGGGCTGTATGATCATCCTTCCAGTGTAAAATTAGTTTTAGAAAGATTATAGGTGATCAGCTGAAGGATCTTTGTTCCTGCCTTAAATATTTTTGGATTATCCAGGTAAATTCCCTGTGTGATATAACCAATCTCCTTTTCTCTTTTGTGCCTTAAAGGCCTTGAAAGTTAAAAAGGGCTTTTTAAAGTGATTGTGCACCATATATTCCTCTCTCACTACAGACTGCCAGCCCAGCACTCAGAGAAAGTTCCACTTTTGGCTGTCAGCAAAGTGCCTGACAGCCTCTCTGGGAATTGCAGATGGAATAAGGAAGTATTTGAAAATACTATTTTATATGCTACTTATTGTAACATTCTCCCCTGTAATTTTTCCACTTGTTGTCCATGCAGTTTGGTATCTAAGATTAGTTTCTGAATGTTATTACTCTCAAATTTCTAAGTATGTAATATACAATATTTTTTTTTATTTATTACTTATTAGCTAAAATGAATGAAGTGCTGTTCACACAAAAGGGAGAAAACTCATGTTCTGTCTGAATATTTATTACTGCCTTTCAGTCTTCAGGACTGCAGGAAAAAATAGCTGGAATGAACCTCTGGAGATTGTATAGTTGGTCTCCTAGCCCAAGGCACTATCTCTGTCATTCCTCACAGACACTGTAGAAGAATTATAAAATTTAGTTAGAAGAGAGCTTCTGGAGGTTGCCTGGTCCAGCCTGCTGTTCAAGGCAGGGCCACCTTTGAAGCTGGGTCAAGTTGCTTAGGGCCCCTATTCAGCTGAGTTTTGAATAGATAAGGATAGTAAGTCTTCTCTGAGAAACATGCTCTAAAGTTTTACCATGTCTCCATGATGTTTTTCCTCCCTTCTATCTAATTCGAATAATTTGAGTTTCACTTTCTGTAACTTATGTTTATTGGCTTTTGTCCTTCCACTGTGAATCTCTGAGAAGAACCTGGCTCACTCTTCTCCAGATTCTTGAAAACAGCACTTGGATTTTCCTTAATCTTTTTTCTAAAGGTTAGAAACTGAACAGACTCAAGCCCCTCAGCCTCTCTCCATACACTGCATGCTCCAGCCCTTCATCTCTGCCATGGCCCTCCACTGGGCTGGCTTTAGAATGTCTCTATCCTGGAGTGCTCCAGATGAGACAAAATGCTGCACATGTTGTCTCACAAGTGCTGAATTGTGGTGAAGGACACCACCACTTTACCTGCTGTTACTGATTCAGCCCAGTATGGAGTTGGTCTTCATTTCTACAAAGATGCACTGCAGGCTGATGTGCAACATGTTTTCAGCCAGGACCCCCAGTCCTTTTCAGTAAAACTGCTGTTCTTTCCAATGGGTGCCTGTGCTGCAGGTCTTGGCATTTGCTTTAGTTGAATTTCTTGGGGTTTCTGTCAGATGGTCCCACTTCCCTTATCTGCTGAATGTTTTATTTTATGTTCCACCTGAATCTTCCAGACATCTCTGTAGAAAATGGAAAATAAATTTTCTTTCTTTTTCATGATCTTTGGTGTTTCTGTGTATTCTGTTTCCACTTCAGTCCTCTCTGCTTCTCTTTTATTTCTTATTCTGATTAAATTTTACTGATCTTTAATCCATACATGCTTTTTTAATAAAAATATTCTGACATCTTAAATGTGGACACAAGCATCCAGTTCAGACCTTACCAGTGTATGAGAGCAAAGAAATAACTCTGTATGCTATAATGCTATTAAATATATGTGTATGATTGAGTAGTTTACCATAGTGGGTGTTGTGGAGCTGGGTTTAACTACTGAATGATTGTGGTAACCAGATGTTTTTCAGGGTAATAACTGCCTAATCACTATTCTTCATGGCCAGTTTATATAATTGCATATTCCTGCTTATTGGAATATCTTGCATTTCTCCTTATTGAAAGACATCTTGTTTCTTTCAGATGATTACTTCAGTCTGTTTATTTTCTATTCTAATCTGCTCATCCAGTGTGCTTGCATTTGGTCTAAGATTGGTGATGTCTTGGGATTTATTCGTGACCTAGATAGATAAAAATGGAAATTGCACATAAAGAATTGCATATGCATAATGTGTAGAAAGTAAAATATTGAGTAGCAGTGGATCCACATCTTCCAAATTATTTCTTTTCTGTTTGGATTCAGTACAGCTTTCCAGTCAGTTTTGCCCTGACATAGGCCAACTTTCTTTAAGAGAGTGACATATATTTCATACTTGTGAGAATATTTAGTTAGCACATACATCTGTTGTGCTCTGTCTATATGGTTTGCTGTCTTGCTGCTAATCTGACATTAACTATGAGAGATCCAGGTTGGTTGTTTTCCAGGGGTTGTTTGTTGATTTTTTGTTTAAATGTTCTGTTTAATTTTTTAATCTCAGTATTTTCTTAAGTGAAAGTTTAATACAAATCATATAAAGATCTTCCTCTCCCTCCATCTATCTGCTTTAAGACTGAAGTTGACCTTTTCTGATCTCATATTTCCATGAGTTCTCAAAGATGACAACTAGTGGCTTTGAGACTCTAGAATTAGAACAAGTCCAGCTACCACATCTCCAGTTGCAATACTGAGGAAAACTTACTTCACGCAAATGTAGTAGAATTACCAGCATTTGCTGAGATTTTGTCCAATAGTCACATGTCTTACATGAAAGTGCCATGGGCTCTTTAAATAATCATAGATGACTGGTCCTTTATTTCAGATCCACTTTGAAACTACTGGAAGAGTCTGACTCATACTGATCCTAGTTGTGACTGGGAAGAAGAATTAATTCTCTTTGTACTTAATGGATGCTGATGTGCCTGTTAAAAATAAATACACATGAGTTTGAAAGAAGATCTTCACGTGGCTTGAATATTGTATTTCTTCACTTGTGGTCAGGCTATTTGTATAATTTAAACATTGTTTGGCATAAATTTTTAAGCAAATGTACACAGACATTAGCATAACCCTGTTTCTAAACAACCCCCTGCAACTCCATGCAGTTTAATACTGTTTCAAGTACTGTGCCTTTATCTGCTGGCACATTCAGTATCCATTAACTTGCTGACAATGTAAAAAAAACCTCAAAAATGTTTTCATTTGGTGAATAATTGTCAGTCCATGTGTAACTCCTGGAGTCTGTGGTATTGTGGTATTTGGCCCTTTGAGCTCAGACTGCCATTGCAGGGGCAAAAGAGTATGGATGAGTGAGAAATGGAAGGATGCTGGTAGGATGAGCCAGTGATTAACCCATATGCATTATTTCATTGACTCAAGGTGCTGGCACCCTTTTTAATTCTATGAATCACTGTGATCGCAGAATAATTTGGGTTGAAAGGAACTTAAAAGCCATCTAGGCCACCCTGCCCCCATCTCTACCATGGGCAGAAACATTTTCAACTAGATAACATTTCTCAGAGCCCTATCCAGTGGACCTTTAAGGTTTCCAGGGATGGGGCATCCACCACCGCTTTGGGCAACCTGTGCTGATGCTTCAAGACAAGCACTGTAAAAAACTTCTTCCATATATTTAATCTAAATTGACCCTCTTTTAGTTTAAAACCATTGCCTGTTGTCCTATTGCAACAGGCTCTGCTGGAAAGTCTGTCTGCATCTTTCTTATGGGCGCCCTTTAATCCTGAAAGGCAGCAGTGAGGTCTTCTTGGAAGTGATTGGCTCAAAGTCAGCTTGGCTCAAAGTCAGTGGTGCTCTACCCAGAGTGAAAGGCCAATCCTACTACCTCAGTCATGAGCTGATGTCTCACAGAAATATGAGTTGTTTTTTCACCTCATATTTTGTAAATGGACTTCTGTTTTAGTTTTCTTGTGTTTTTCTCCTCCCTCTGTTTAGAAATACAGGTTTTTTGAGAATGTTAGCCCACTCTATAGGCTAGCTTCTCATTGCACAAAGATCAAAAGATTCTGAACTTGATCAGCTGAACAATATTGCCAATAAAGGCAATGTTCAAAATATTGTACATAGAAGGGGGAAAATAGGGAGAAGGACAGATTCAAAGAGTTAGTAGGGAAGGGTCTGATTTTATTTGCATTTTGCCTTTTGACTTGAATAATGTCTTTAAATTACATTTTCAAGATTTTCTCTTAAATCTTGTCTGCTTTAAACTTGAACTACATGTTGAAATTCTTATTTAAGTCTAGCAGCTAGTTTTAAAGCAGATTGTGATATATTAATAGGCACACAGTGCCTTCAACAATGTAGTTTTCAGAAACAATGCTGCCAACCTAATATTCAGTGTCACATTTTCCCTTTCACCTCTTGGAAGTAACATCAGAGGGAATTCTGGGAAGATTTACGCACTGGCAGATAGAACCCATCTAATTAAATCGAATTTAAACCCTTGCTTGATGATCTTAAACGTGATTCATAATTTTTTTATCTTTCCCTCAAGAGGTTATTGAATACACTAGGTAAAATAAAGGACATAAATATTCATAAATCAATCATGTGTTCCCATTCATGTACTTGATGTACTTGATTTTCACCTAACTGGTGTACACACTATTAAGGAGTGTAGAATAGTCTGCCTAAACCAGACAATTAGACTTTTTCCAAAATTAGCGGCAGAAATACTTCCATTCCTATGTTCATTTTACAAATAGAGAAACAACACTGGAGCAGGCATCAGTTCTGTGTGCAAATACACTGTGTAAAAGGACTGGCATATCTTAAAGCCAGGTGTGCAAGCTGGATTTTTTCCTCCAACTCTTGCAGGCTTTGGTTTTGCAGATAGTTGCCAGGTCTTAGCTTTGGGACTCCTGAGTACAGTTGATGACATCAAGGATGTGAGCTGCAAAAGACAGGGTCGTTCCTCACCTGTCCTTTCATACTACCATTTCCTTTTGGTTGTTGTAAAGTAACCACTAATGCTTGAAATCAGAATCTGACAAAAACCCCTCCTTCTAAGTCCTAAAATCATTAAATGGTTGGGGTTGGAATGGACCTTAAAGACTATCCAGTTCCAACCCCCCACCATGGGAAGGAATGTCATCCCCTAGATAAGGTTTCTCAGAGCCTCTTCCAACTTGAACATTTGCAGGGATAGGACATCAACTTCAGACAGTGGGAGTTTTTCCCACTGGCCTGAGTAAATGTCAGTATTCAGAGAAGGTGTTTTTAAAAGTAAGAGTAACCAAAATTAAAAAATTAACACAGACCAAGAGAGAATCTGGTTAAGATATTTTACATTTTAAATCCAAAACCAAACCATGTACAATTTAGATGGAAGCTATGTCTGTTTCCAGACATGGTGGTGTAGAGCTTGATTTTATCCTTTGCGGTCTTTCTTATTTCAAAGTAGCTCTATCCTTGTGCAGAATCAGTTACTGGGATATGTGTTGGTGGGGTGGAGATGGTGGATCTTTCAGAAGGGGAACATTTGAGACAAAAAAAGAGAACATACTTAGAAGCAACCAAGCAGTACTTCAAATTTACTTTTGTTTGCTTTTTATTTTCTTTAAATATGCAAAATGCTTATTTTTCAACTTCTTTGTTTATTTATAATAGTTTACAACTCATTAGAGATCCTAAGTACTTTTCAGAGTTTTGCAGTTCTTATTCAGTTAGTCTTCTTATTTGGTAATTAGACTGAAAAAAAAAAGTAATTTGATGTATCCAATAAGATTTGAAGTGGTAATGAATCATTATGTCTTCTAACTGAACAGGATTTTTTTAGGTAACTAAATCATTAAAAAAGGTATATCGTTGTATATATTTGGTTGTTTGGTATAGTCACTCTGGTGTAGTACATCAAATGCAATAGGAGTACCAGCAAAAATAGCTATACCTTATTAAATAGCATTGGAATTTTTCCTTTAGTTTTCCCTCCAAAATAAACATCAGAGTAGATTCAGCCCACATGAAAAATCCTGATTAATTTGCACCTGTGTTCTGTAACATTTCATTATCCTTTCACACAAGGCCATATATTTTCACCGGCTTCTTAAACAGAAAACTTTTGGTTTTGAAAATGTATTAGAAAAATAGCATACAGGTTTACTTTTTATGTTTTGGCAGTAAAAATAATTCTAGGAGTACTACATATATGTAAAAAAAATTAGCTTCTACATTGTCTCAGCATTTTTAATTTCAAAACTGAATTTTTCATAACAGTTCAGGCACATGGTTCATTAATGCACTTGTAGTGACTCTTGATAATGCATTTTGTAGAGTTCTTGTAAAGTGAAATTAGAGTAAATGTGACCTAACTTTGCAATTCTGCAAAATGTGTAACAAAGGGACTAGCAAATTAAGTGACTTCATCCATCTGTAGAGTATTTCAAGGTCACACCTTTATTGGCTACAAGATTGCTAGCTAAAAAGACAGAGGATGACAGTACTTAAAGTTTGATAATGTTTGCTTACTAAGCGTGAAATGAAATTTAACAGTGCAGCATGTCTACATTTGTAAATTTATTGTGGTTGTTTAGACTTCTGGGAAAATGAAGTGCCACGCTATCTCCCTTGGCTTCCAGGATGTGATCTTTAGGCCCAGCAGAAAAGTTCACTTTGTAAACTTTTTGTGTAAGTGTGACGTTAATTTTTTAGAATGTATTTCTTAAGCAAAACAAAACTCATGGCATGACTGCATCTGAAGTTAGGATGTGGCAATACCAGAGCAGCTGGGAGTAGCTGATGCAGGAGCTGCTCATTATCATAGTCCTTGCTATCACCAGGCATCATGTTCAGCTCAGTGGGACAGTGAGTGAGGTTAAGCTCTTAAAAGATTTCTAGATTGACATCCTATATCATAGCAGTAAAAAATTGTGTCATCTACACCTGAGTAAGTAGTGCATGAAGTAATTAGCAGGAAGTACAAATCCAAGAGTAGAGATTAGGATGGTCAGTTGTAAATACCTGAGACGCCTTTTTTTAAGGGATTGAACTCAGACCTAAGGGGACTTTTTTTTTTAAGGAGAAAGAAGAATTGCAGAATAGTTTATTAAAGAATCTTAATTGTTAGTCAATACCACGTGATACTCTGCACAAAATGATATAAAACCAGGGAGAATGCATGAGCGTCTCTACAGAATTGCTTTAGTGCTTCTGAGCAAAACGTTAATGGTTGGGTAATCCAAATATCAATGATTAACAAGTCAGTTTGTAAAATACATCCTGTCTGAATTTGCATCTTTTAGAACTATAGATGTATTCTGAGCATCTAGAAGAGTGAAAAGGTTTCTTGGGATATCTGCAATAGTTATGAAATTCTTTGGGATAGTGCAGTTTTAGCTGTGTCAGTTTTGCACACTAACTGATAATGATTTAACTGGTCTGGTGTAAAATTTCTGTAATATTTTCTTTTATAAAATATTCCATGATATTTTCTTTTGTTAGTGTTGGTGGAAACTGAGGTGTCTGAGTATCTTGGTCTCTTGAATCTTGAGGTGATTAATTCCAAGCTCTGCCACTTGATGTATGTGTTAGGAAAAAGGAATTTGCTCTTTGAGCAGTATATTAATTTTCTGTAACTTTAATAATTAGCAAAGAGGAGTGCTATGTATTTATTGATATGCACAGTTTTACTCACGTGACCAAATACATAAAACAGTACAAAAACTCGAGGAGCTATGAATTTCCACATTATAACCTGTATTACAAGACAGAAGCAATTGCCTGAAGCTGTGGATCTTACTGAAGAGCACAGGGCAGAGTGTGAGGATGAAAATGATTGTTAATAAGTGTTGTAAAGTGAATGTGTTAGGGATGACATCTTGAGAACAGCTTGAAAAGCATTTGTATTTACCATTGATGAGGAGTGCCATAGGAGAGGAATGAAGTAAATCCTAGTGTACAGAGCATCACTAGAGAGAAGTTTGAAAAATCAGACTGTTATGTCTCTGGTGAGTGTCACAGAATGTACACTCCAAGTAACCTTTCGTTTTGGAACTATCAGCTTTCAAAGAGAAGAAATCTCAATTATTCTGTTGTCTCTGAAATCTATGCTGAGGTCAAGGATCTCAGTCTTCACAAGTAAAATCAGAATTATTTGTTGTAGCCTTTATTATTTCCCTGTAAAGAGTGCAGCACTGAACAAGTGATTATATTTAGCCCCACAATTTCATATGGCAAAGTTGTTATTTTAAGAGTGAATTTACAGCAGAAAATGACAAAGTGTATAGCAGAAGTAAATGAGATTCAGAAACCCAGCATGTGATGCCTTTTTTTTCCCTTTAATTTGCCTCTTAACATTCNAAGTTTGAAGTCTGTGCATTTGCTTTGTCTATATTTCCTTTGTTAACATCTTAGAAGCAGCATTAAGCAGATTTTCTCTCTTTTTTAAATTTTCTTTTAATTTTTCCTTTTTCTGTTCCCCTGGATGGAAAAAGGTGGACTTGAACTAGTAAACAAATTGCACACTGAACAGCAGAACCTGTTCTGTGCCCTTGGAATGGGGACAGAAGGGAAGTGAAACCTCATACATAAAGAGGTGTCAGCAGCTCTCATTCCCCAGACTGCTGTTTGATGTGAGAGAGATGAAGTACCACACTAATGTTCAATGGGCCTTGCTATTGAGAGCTAGTGGATGGAAGCCTCCATCCTTCAGTGCTGTGGACATGTACTTGGGCCTCATTACTGGGAGGTTACATGTGAAGCTGTCCTTTTTGCCTTTCAAGTCTTTTTACTGTTCTTTTTACTTTATATGCTTTGCAGTTTCAGATTGTGTAAAGACAACAGGAATTACTTAAAACTGGATGTGGAGGGTATTGAGAGAGAAGGAGAAGGGTTAATCCATCTGAAAAACTGGATTCTTCATTGCCATCATGTTGGCCTGTGCCTCTAGGGCAGTGGACTCCAGATGGATGGTTTAATTTGCATATATATTTACATAGTCTTTTATTGTAAATTCATGTGATCATAATGAGGAATTTCTCTGTAGTATTTTCTTGACAGTTAAGCAGAAGTTTCTTCTTTTAAGAGCTCACCTGCAATAAAATCTTTCTATTTATCTACTACATCTTGGCCCTGATAAAACACAGAGCTCAGGATACAGCTCAACTCTCTGTATGCCAGTGGTTTTTTTTCCCCAGAGGTGCTTCTCCACAACTGCAATTTCATAGTTGCCTCCAGAGTTTTTATATTTTTCCCTTCAGATTTCTTCCCTGTTGCCCGTCTTTTATTACTTCTAACTGCTCTTTCGGTTTATTAAACAAATTACTGAAGTTTGTTGTTGCAATAATTGGTCCATCAGAGAAATGCAAAATATATTATCGGGGGATGTTTTCAATAATGAAACATAACAAGGTTTTACTGTTCTTCACTACTAAATATTGGTAAGAGAAGAGGGGGAACATAGCAAAAAGTCTCTTGCATGAACTCTTATGTATAAAGAGATGTTGAATGATTGATTCTCCCATGACTTACCTTAAATCTTACACAACGTATTCAAAGAGGTGTTCCACTGTCAATTAACTGTGAAATCCCACCTTCTGCAACCTTTTTTGATGGCACATTCTATCTCCTGTGCTGTGCAGCCTAAGAAAATATTTTTATGCTTTTATTTTAAGAACTTCATTTAATGTATTAGCTAGGTATTTTTGTTCTGGGCAGCTGTAATTTCATGAATTAATTATTCATTCTTTCCAGTGCTCTATGTGCACTTTAATTATTGTTAGAGTGGACACGTGCAGTTGATGAAGAATCAAAAATTAGGGAAATATAATGTTTTTTTAGTCAGAGAGGAGTAAAAACCATATCCATATTCTAAACCACTTCTTCATATGTATTTAATAGTTGATTTGACATATCCTTTTTGCATAAAAGAGACAATGATGGGAATGATGGGAAATCTTGGTAGTGTTCCGTCTAGCCATTTGCTACGTTTCTTTAGAAAGATGAAAACACCTTTAATTCAGACTTTCCAAAGAACTGTGTTCTAGTTTTAGTATTTTAAAATTTCAGTCTACTGCTTTAACCCTGAAGGGGTTTTACATATGGTTGGAATAGTTCTCTGCTTAGCTTTTCTTGTAGAATGATTATTGGTGTCACAAAACATTAAGGAAATTTGAACTTTTTTTGTACCTAATTTTACCTGAGCAGTATTTCCTTGATGGTGGTAAAGTTAGCATTTGTTAATGCATATTCGTATATTCTAATTAGTCACTTACTTAGAGCCAAATAGGCTAGAAAGATGAGAAAAAAAATAGAATGTATGCAAACGGCTTTGACTGAATTGAAGGAAAAAAGTGTCTTTTCCCCTGAAGCATACATTCTGCATGAAATTCAACTTGACAAGTGACCCTTTCAAAACAGCGCCACAAAGATTTCTCGGCGTTCTCCATATATGAGAGGCAGCATTCTTGTATTATG
>VZTT01011179.1:37771-48892 GCA_013400855.1 Buphagus erythrorhynchus | reverse complement strand
AAAAAAAAGAAAAAACAGGGAAGAGAAAAAATATTTGGCAGTTAATTTAATTTATGGCTAGGTGATGCAAAAACTGAACTCCAACTGTCAAGTCTTGCATTAATTTAGGAGCAGAAGACAAAAATGTTGTATGATTCTGTGTGAGCAATGAATAACAAGAATGTATGACTTGTGAAACTAAATGTAATGCATTAAAATCAGAGCAAACTGATAATTTAACAGTGTATAACAAGTACCAGATCTTAAAAATTGCAGTAGCAGATCAGCAGTATTTTACCACCATCCAGTTCTCCTGCAGCAGCATTCTAGAGATAGTGCACTGGTTATTCTGCGTATATATAAACTGTCAAATGGGAGAGATATGCAGTGTAATATTTAGTATGTCCCATGCCTTCAGTGCTCTTTTCAGATGTCTTTAGGAAGAGAACAAAACTTCTGTTGAGAATCTAGCTTGACAGAGGGGTTTCGGATGGGGCAGTGGTACCTCAGGGTGTGGTGAGCTGCTGCTAGGTACTCCTCACACACAATACTGGCTTTGTACCCAGCACTGCTTCTGCATATATTGGCCATATGTTCTTACAGAGTAATAGATTGTTGATTACAGGCATTTCGTAATTTTCAAATTGATAAGCTCGCATTTTGCAGCACGATATTTAGGGTAAAGAGTGGAAAATTGCAGCCTTGACATGAGCAGTTATTGCGTGTGAACAAATATCAGTTGAAAAACTAGAAAGTCAGGCAAGATGATACTGTAAGGTAAATAAGGGGAATAGTTCCTTTGTTAATTACTGCTGATCTTCAAAAATAATGACAGCAGATTATCAAAGACATCCCTCAGTTGAAGGAGAACCAGAGGAGAAATGATTGGTTCTTCCCTTTGAGATTTGCTATACCTTTATGCTTAGGGGTTTGAGGGAGGTGGGAAAAAACTTGTTTCCTCTATTCAGCCAGCCTCCAAGACCTTTTTATATTAATCTTAATATTTGTATTGTCCATATGTAATTCTGTGGGTTTTTTTCACAAGAGTAACCTGAAGGTAGATCTCTGCACCTGCCATTGTGTGCTCTCTTTACATAGTTGCCTCCCAGTGAGGGGCATTCCTTCCCCCTGCAGAAGACTTTTAGGAGCTGCCCAGAGAAGCAGAGGGAGACACAGGAGGGTAGGAGGGTTCATCTATCTAAACGATTCTCCTTTTAAACACTGGAACATACTGATTAACAGGATGCAAAATACCTGACCGAAACTGGTAATATTTGGTGCCCATTCCATTCTGTATTTATGATGCAACACATTAGAGAGTCTTGCTTCATATACAGGCTCTGGTTTCAAAGCATCATGTTTGCAAGTCCACTCAAATGGAAATACTTGTTAAATATTTACTGACTTAGTGTCTTATCCTTGGATACCAAGATGTTTTTCCTGCTGCTTTTCCCAAATACTGGAAAAAGTGCTGAAGAAAATAAGTATGTCACTTGTGAAAGTTTACCTTGATAACTGTAGAGCTAATTTTGTACAAATAAAATGTTAAATGGAGATATTTTACATTATGAGAAACCTAATCTTTGCTCTGGGTGGGGTATAAAGACAAGTTAAAGCTTAAGTGCTGACATCTGTCTTCTAGAAAATTATCTGTGGCTGCAAAAGCATTTATGCTTCAGCTCAATTTTCCGAAAAGGACTGTCTTAGTTATGTGTGTTTTATTATTATTATGAAGTCTTTTCTAGTAAGTCACTGGCTTGAGACTGATCCAGTTTCATGGAGCTTCTGCTTAACTTAAACAAATTAATTATCAGAATGTAGTATGCAAATATTATCTAATCGGTGCCACTTGGCAAAATTTTTGTTATGCCAATCATGCTGGAGAAAACATGACAATCCTTGCTTCTTCTAAGGAATCCCCTTGAAAATAGTAATAGAATGCTTGCTTTTATTGGGGTAGGCAGAAAGGATAAGCCAAAGAGCTTCAGACATATTTACATTGCAACTTTCTATTGTGGCATTAAAACCAGAAAATTGATTCTCCAAATTCTAGTTCAGAGACAGCTTCAGAATATAAACCAGCATCAAATTTTATGCCCTCTGGGCATAATTATCCTATCTCTTTGTCATTGAGGATGAAACCCATTACCATCTCTGATGTTTTGCATTTCAAAAATTTGAAAGCCGGTGTTTGTTTCTTTCTCTAGTCATCCTGTATAATCAATATGCCTTTCTGAAACTGCTGTATGTCTATTAATTTCTGCTTTTTTATTTATTTTCAAGCAGAAGGTTGCAAGAACCATGTTCATGTTCATTAAGAAATGAGTTCTTCTCCATAAGAAGATGCAGAAGGGTGAAACCTGAGCAATGGGGAAAGCAGTAGTTACGCTGTTTATTCAGGTTTTTTTACTAACTACTGTGTTTATGAATCTGAGTTCTCTGTGTATACCCTTGAAAGTAGGACTATGATTAAATATTTACAGGTATGGCATGAGGAGTGGCTAATGAATGTCTCCAGTATTTTCAGCAAACAGGAGCAGTGGTATGTAATGCATATGAAACAAAAGTTTTATTCAGAAGTCTTACTAGTATAGTAAAGCACTTAATGTTCTGACTTGTATTTATATATAACAACAGTGTCCTCAGTTAAGGTATTTCCTTCTCTTTAAATTTCCCCAAATACTGCAGTATTTTATGTCAGAGAAAATCCAATCAAAAGCTTAGCTTGCTAATTTTTTAAAAAAATATGTAAATAATCTGAAATTATATGTGTCTGCTGTTTGCATTCATGTAAAAGGAAATGAGTGTATGATTTACATGCTGGCAGGATTGTCAGTTCGTGTCTTAGAAACTGTGGGCCTGCTTCTGCATCTTTAGAGTGAGAAATGGAGCCCAGTCTTTGTAGAGTAGTAGGAGGTGGGATCAAGTGAAGTGCAGCAGAACCCCCTCTAGTTATCTGAGGAGAGCCTGTGCTCCCCCACAGCCCCTTCATACTTTGCACACACCATAGGTGGGAGCTATTAGCATGGGCACTGGCCAGCAATACCATTTCATGCATTTTTTTCTGCTTTACTATAGCAGCCGTATAGTGGTGTGATGCACCTCATGAGCATGAGAGAGAAGGGGAAGTCAATTTGCACCAGGAAATAATGTACTTTTCAAAGCTCAAAATTTGCCCAATCTTACATTGGTTCTCTCTAGAAAGTGGTCAGGCAGTTGATGTCCTGCACCTGCTGCTTGTGCTGCTACTTCAGATCATTTGGTTGCTCCCTTATCTACTTATTTGCTGTATTTGTCTTGGACCAAAATTTCCCTGAGGTGTGCTGAGGACAAGGGAAGCTGCTTCTGCTTCAGCATGTTGAGCAACAGAGGCACTGGAAAAAGTTGTATTTACAACAAAGCCAAGTGTGTCTGCTTGATTCCAGTTTTCAGCTTTCATTTAGAAGATAGTTTAAAAGCCAGTAAGTTTTACATTTTCTCCTTTTTAAAAAGCTTTGTAATTTTTAATTGAACTTAATAATTTAACTTCATGGAGCAGTGATGGCTGGAAGACTTCTGTCTCGACTGTTTCTGACACCTATAAATACCTTTTCCACATATGTTGGGGAGAGTCCTCAACAGGGGCAACAAACCAACATTTCCCTCTCTGAAAAGAGAGAGTGATGCTTCTGCTCTAGGCTACATCTTTGATTTTCATGTTTTGTGACAGTAATGTTTTTGCTGCTTGGTGGCAGAGCACAGAAGAGATGCAAGTTGAAACCTTCAAAACATACAGTGAACCCTTCCTTAAGTCCATAGGTGAAGTTTTATTGGCTTTTTTACTTTTGATAATATGCCTATGATATTCCTCTAAGGTCTTTACCATTTGAAAGTTGCGTGATAAAAACAGACTTGTAATGAAACACAACCTCCTTACAGAAGTTTCAGTAAAAATAGTTCCGGTGGTGCCCTGGGGGTGTTCATCAGCTAGTGACAGCGGCTGCATTTTCACAGTGGGAAAGCAGGGCTGATGAGGTCAAGGAGGATGAGTCTGTATTCCTGTGGGGAGCTTGGCAGGAGCATTCAGGGGTTTTTGAGCTTTTACTGATAAAATGAGTGTGGATTTGTGACAATATTGTTTTAAAATACCTGGAAAGCTGGAAAAAGCACAGAAGAATTCCCATTCCATCTTCCAGCGTGTGTGTGTTTTAGGATCCTCAGGTATCAGGTCTAGCTGACCTTTACTTATAACTTTCATATGTTTCAAAACTAGAAAATCCCAACTTCATGTTGATAAATCTCTGCATACTGCATACTTCTTTTGAAACAGAATTGGTAAGTTACAACCCTGTTTTTTGCTTTACTTCTTTTATGCTTTTGAAAACAGTGCCCTGGTTTACTCTTTGCAAAATGACTCACTGAAATGTCTGCATCACCAGAAACTAATCCCTGCACTGCGTACTTTTCCTTCTCCACATGAACCTGTAAAATCTGTTTTACAGGAAGACTTTCTGACTTCCTTAAGCTCCATTGTGCAAAGTGGTATCTCTTGTGAGCCTGGATGCAAGTGACCATGTTCAGCACATAGTTTGACTGAGGTGACTCCTTGATCCCTGACTTGTGCCAAGAGACAGGAGAGGTCCTGCTGAGCTAGAGACTTCACTGGGCTTGCATGATTACAATTAAAAAAACCCTGACAAATATCAATGTGATAGTATTCGAACGGCCACTGCTTCTGTTTTTGTGCAGGAGGGGAACTTCATCAGAAACATGGATGAAATTCCATCCTTATCTTAGGGAATGCATGTGGGTTTCAGGCATGCAGCAAGAGAAGAGAGCCAATGCCTTTTCAGGCTTTTTGCTTCTCTCACCCTTTGCAATGGATAATCTGCTACACCTTAATTTTAAAGTTTTTTTGAACTCTGCTGGGATTTGAAATGAGTATTGTCATGGCGTGCTTGTGATGTCGCTTCCTTTGTTTGCCTATTGCCACATACCCTGGCCAGCTCTGTAGGAGACCTGCCTGGAGTGCCTTTTAATGTTTAGGTCTAGCAGTGATTAGAATACACTGATGCCCAGTGGGTATATGTGTCATTTTTTAACAGCTGCCGAGCTTTCTCCCTCCTGCTCCAATTAACACATTCAGCACGCACTTGCTGGTGAGTGGGCTGTGTGTACGGATTAAACCACTTTGCTATTTATTCATTCAGTGTATGAGATGCCAGAAATGGTGTGTTTCCTATTCTTACAACAAATGAAATCCAATGTGCTCCTGAGCCTGTGCCCGGCAGACATGAGGGCAGCATTTAACTGGCAAATAGAAACCTGTTTTGCCTTGAGATATGGTTCAGTCCATTTGCTAACATCTATCCCCGCCTCCCAGCCCCTCTTCAAATGATGGAGACACAGGATAGGGAGCTCTCAGTGCTGGGCTTCCCCTTGCTGGCAAGCAGGTCTCTTCAACTTTGTCCTCTGCTGCTTAATAACAGCTTGAAATCCTGAAATCCTCCTTCTGCTTGAATGCTTTTCTCCTTTATTTATTTTCAGGTTGAAATAGTCCAGTCAGTAGATTAGAAATAGTGTGTTTGTGTGTGTGTCCCTTTTTGTTTGTTTGTTTGTTTGTTTTTTAAAGGGAAAACAATATGCTGCCCAGTCACAGCTGAGATAAGGGAGGGGTTGTTTAATGGTAGCGGAGCAGCTGGTGGGAGCTGCAGCTCTTGCTCGGGTGCTTGATTCATGCTGGGACAGCTCTTTGTGAAGCAGAGGGCGAAGGGGGCTGCCGGCTGGGGCTGTGAGTGAAAAAGGAGATGGAGCGCTTCTTGGGCTTTGTCAAGCAGATAAGAAGATCGAGAAGAAGAAAAGGCAAAAAGTACCGGCCAGAGGAGGATTACCATGAGGGCTATGAGGATGTCTACTATTATGCCTCAGAACATTTTCGAAGTAAGTATTTTGCATAACCTCATTTTCCTTTGGCTGTGATAAATGTTGTTAAGATGTTTAAACTCCAAAAATGCAAGCAATATTCCTCCCTTGCTAGACCTTGAGCCTCATGTGTGTATTAAAAGTCAGTTCCTGTCAGAGCTCTTTCTGGCTCTGCTGCCGATGAACAATACAAAGCATCTGAAGTGGCACAGAAGCTCTCAAAGTAAAGAGGGACTGTCTGCAGACCCTGGTGAGATTTCAGATGCAGTTAATCCAGTCTGACTGCTGGAAACCTTTTGTTAAAACACTGTATTGAGAAGCGATTAGTGTGACAGTAGCCCTTGTAGAGTGCCTTTGGAAGGCTGTGTGGATATTTTTAAAGCACTACAGAGGCAATAAGCACTCATTTGTAAGTTGAAGTTGATGATTAATGTTTAGTATTGAGGTAGAGTCAGTTTGCTAAGCCTCTGCTGTGACCTGGTCTTTTCAATAGTGAGTAAATTGAGTGGGCTGGTTCCTCGCTGCACGTTCAGGACCATTTCTGGAGAATTAGTGGGGATTTTTTTTGCTGGCACTCACGTGCTGGTACTCAGCAGCTCTGCCAAAACCAAGATAAATCACCCACTCAGAAATCCCTGTGTAAACTGTATGCTGGATCCTGCAGCTTCTTAGAATTTGTCTGCTTGCCTGTCAGGTTTCAGAGCTGCTGGTCTGCCATGGTCTTCTGGAGGAGAGGATGTGCTCAGAGGTGCCCACAGGGAGGGTGGGAAGGAGGGAAGCCACACTCAGCCCCTGCCTGGTGTCTTTTGTGGCACTGTCAGGGCGAGGAGGTGGCAGTAGAACCAGCCGCGAACAGAAGTTGCGTGTTTCTGCTGTTTTGGCCACTGGTTTGGGACCTTTGCAGTGAAGCTGTGCCTTGTTGAGCTGCTGAAGTTTGATGCACTTTTTTGTTGTTCTGTACCGTGTGAGTGACTGTCATTTCCACTTTGCTGAAATAAATCATAACTTTACATTTGTTTTAAGATAGAATGATAAATGGGATTGTGCCTTACAGCACCAGAGAACTGCTATCTTGTGGAAAATTAGGAAACGAGAGTTACTCTTACTGTCTTTCTCCCAGTGTGCCATGCTTGCCTATCTCCTAAAGACAATTAATGTAGGGTGCTTGTTGTTTACTGGGCTTCTTGATGCAATTTTGTTCATTTTCCATTTTTAAGAAAACTTACTGTGCTGATAATATTAAACTATATAACTTATGTATGTTGTCAAGAGGGAGTTCTTGCAAGAAAAAGATCTATTTGGGAGGCAATGCAGTGGTAATGGGTAACATAGTGACATGAAGTCTGCTACACAAAATCTACTACGCAAGAACTAAAAATTTTAAATCTGTTCAGCACTGAAAAATCTGAAAGTGATATATGTTAGTGAAAGCAAGTAACTTTTTCTTGCTTTAATATGAAAATAAAAAGAACATGTCAAAGCCGTATGTCAAAATATTTCCCTAGCTGATTGTTGTTGTTGAAAGTCCTTTAAAGAAGAGAGCAAAGCCTCTCCAAAAACTGTCACATTTAATAAGGATTTTTTGAATGACAATTAATAAATTATTAACTCTTAACTTAATGTATGGCACTAAGATTGAGCCAAATAGCTAATAGGTTTTTCCTTTTACTCTACTTAGAAAATAAAAGAAGAGTGTATACTTCAGCTTGTGGAGGTCTGAAGTATTTCAGACTGGATGAAATGTGTGTCAGATTTTGAAGTGGTGTTTGCAACAGTGTTCAAGTACTCAGATTGAATTGAACTCCGAATAGCACACAGCCCTACAGAGCTGGATGCACAAGGAGTTAGCTACTTCTCACAGTTACTTAAACCAAACAGGCACAGGAGATTTGAGGCATGCAGTCTTTATAGAGATACCATCTCAAGCACAGTTCCTCCTCAGGTGCTTTTGTCTGGTCTTTCCATGTGCTTTATATGTCAGTGTTTTGGTTGGATAGGTGTGGTAGTTACTTAAAGCGGTGTGTAAAATCTGAAAAGATGCTGCTGGTGCTACTACAAATGCTCTCGTCAAATTGAATTTCATGTGTTTGGGACAATGAAATGTTTCATATTTAATTTAATTATGGTCTGGTTTTACACTGTTTGCAGTACAAATTTAGAGTAATTGCAGAGCTTTTAATAGCCATTCCTTTTGCAGTCATTTGCTTAGAAGAATGTGTGCTTGCAGGAAAGATTGTATTTATTGTTACAATTTTTAGAATATCAGAGCTAATGAAATCAAATGCCTATTGTTCATTCAACGGAACGGAGCTGGAGCTTTTTTAGATTTAATTTCCTTTCTCTATGTTGTTAGGCATCCCTTCTCCATGATCATTTATGAGTTATATATTCAATTAGCCAGTACATTTGAAGATTGTCTGAGACAATCATTTTATTCTCATTATTCTCTCTCTTCCCCATTTGTAATAGGGCTTAGAGTGTTGTACAGGGAGGCAGAATTAATGGAAAAATGCAGAAACTGCATTAGAATAACTGCAGGATCAAACAAAGACAACAGAGTTAAAAACAAAATAGGCCTCTGGGAATCACAGGGAAAAGGTGACTTTAGTTTATCCTCAGCCCACCTGTGCCTGGATATTGGGATATTGTTACTCCCACTGTTTGGTATACTGTCTTTGCTCCTCCAAAACTTTGCCATGGAAGACCATATTAGATGTGATATTGGGACACAGCTGGATGAAGGGAATGTGCAATACTGCCTAAAGATCCCTGGGTAAAAAAAGATATCCTAGCTCCTGAGACAGATGTCTTTTTTCTTGGACATTTCATCTACTTGTGTTCAGTTAATGGATAACATTATTTTGACTTAAAACACCAGCTCTCTTATCTTTCTGAAGTGTCTTTGCTATGTAATGCTAGAAAAACTAAAGTAATAATTTTGGTATGCAAGCACATACTGACATTAGTAGTGCAGGCATCATGCTCATTTCAGTGAGCTTTTGCAGTGTGAACATAGTGAGTGATGAAATTGCTACCCAACCTACTCAGATACACTTCTTCCCACACCCTAAAATAATTTCAGAACTAAGTCTTTATTTTTCAAAATATTTGCAAGGATTTGGATTTCTTCCAACCAATTTTGGAATTTCACAGGTTTCATGAAACATGCAGGTCTAGAGGGTAAACACATCTTGTTAAATTTTGCCTTATTTGTGTTACTTCTGGTGTCTGTCATCCTTCTCCTGAGAGATCTTTTTTTTCTCATTGGTGGTTCTTCTTATGATGTTCTTCTCAACATGGTTCACAGCAGTCTGTTGGCATAAAGATTTTACTTTCTATGTAGATGCAATGACATTATTAAGTAGTGATCACAAAAAGCAATGTTTGAAGAATTCTGCTAGTAAACAGCCACTAACCTGAGAGGTCCCATGATTTTAGCCTTGACCTTAAAATGTTCCATTTAGTCACCAGGGTCCAGTGAGTAACTTTCTTCTATCCTTTGTCAAGGCCTAATATATGTTGTGTAACAAGGGCGTTGATATGTTAGACAAAGTAATCTGCCACAGTTTGCATCTGCAGTGAAGTCATGTATCATTTCCCTCTCTGATGCCATCTGTTAATTATTTCACAACTCTGGTATGAGAATTATATGATTCCTCAGTTTAGTACCATCAACCTCTTCAAATTCGTTCCCTAAATACAAATGATGGTCTTTCCATTTTTTGCCCTTCTCCCTCCCTGTGTCATCATTGGAAAGTGACAGGAAAGTATTTGGCTCCTAGACTAGCAAATAAGGTAAAAAAAGGAAAAACTGAAGGTTTTATATGACTCAGAATTGAAAATGTCCTCTTTGTTGACTGAAATCTGGGAATTATTAAAATTAATATTGTATATATGATACACTTCTGGGGATGGTGTCAGCAGAAGAATTCCGCTTGGGCGTTCTTCTCCAACACAGCTCAATATTATGGTGAAGAAACTCCCACACCATGGCTGCCAAAATGCTGGGAATACATGACTTTGAATTTCATGTCCAAGGTGATTTTAAAGCTGTATTAAATACGTAAGACAGAACACCAAGGGGAGTGACATGCATATGATTTCTTGATGCTGTGGTCAGTAGCAAAATCATTCTTGTCAAGATTTTCTCCATTTGGTAAATTGGTACAAATAATTCCTGTTTGCAGCAATCTCAGATTTGATTGGGGTTGCGGAAGAGTTAATGATTTTATGAGTCATGTGGTTACAAGGGAGTTGAGTATCTCTTGCTCAAGTTGCAGAGATGTTAATTGATCCCGAGGATGAGGAATGCAGGACAATTGCTTTTCATTTTACAATGATTGTGTGTTGCTAGTTTGTAGTTTGACTGCATGTGCATGTGTGGGGAGGTTGTTCTTCACCCATCACAGATATTGTCATGTCAGTACAGTAAAATGTCAGCTTTCATAGAAACTAAAGTATTTGCTGAAGCCTACAAGAAAAAGGCTTGGTAACCTGAGTAGAGGATATGGCAGACTTTGAAAACACAGTGAAAATAATATTTTTTCAAAATAACTAAAATTCATTAAACTTCTTATTTCCTTTGTCTTAGTAACTGTTTTATGGTTGTTGGAATCTGGATTTTCATTAATGGACTACAGGTCTTGAGTATTTCTGTTTTCCATATGCCACCTTTTTTCTGAGATCTGGATAGCCCCAGTGCCTCCAGTTCATCATGGGTGCAATGCCCATGGCCAGACAGACTCTGTCATCACAGGGCTACCACCCAGTGCCAGTTTGCAAGCCAAGCATGGTGATAAAGGAAGCTGCTGTATTTGAACTTTATTGCTGGGACAGGTGGTGTCAACTTCCCCATTCAGGGGTTTTGAATGAAACAAAAGTGGTAGCAAGTGACGTTGTCCAAGACTTACCATGTGAAAATTGCAATATTTTCCATTTTGGATAAAATTCACGCCGTTGTTAGATAAGAGTCTACCCCCATGCTGGTTCTCTTGCTTTTTCATCTTCTTCAACACAGGTGTTAAAAACTGTTTTAAAAACTGTTGTGTTTTTTTTTTTTAAAACAATTGGTCATTGCATCTAGTGCAGTTTGGTATTTCATGACAACCATCCTCTTGTAGAGATTCACTTGACTTCTGGTGACGTGTGTGTGTGTGTGTGTGTGTGTGTGTTTTTGGATTTGGAATAAGAATGGTGTTGATACCACACTGATGTTTTGTGTTTTGCTAAGTCATGTTAGAT
>VZTT01011179.1:9019-32558 GCA_013400855.1 Buphagus erythrorhynchus | reverse complement strand
TTTTTTAATCCTTCCCCAACCCCCTTTCTCTCTGCTGATGCATATAGTTCTTGAATTCTTCTGCTGGGCCCTGGGCAATTGAGTGACCCTGTTTTCCTGATTTGGTTTTTTTTTTTTTCCAAGGCAGAAATTGTATATATTTTCTGAATTACATACATGGAACGCCTTTCTCCTCACGTATCCTGAAGTCCTTTAAACTACTTGAGAAATAAAGTTAATGGCACACAGTACCTCCTGAATTTGCAGTCTAATAAAGATTTTTCTTGCAGTTTTGTCATAAAATCAAGCCATTGTTGCAAAGGGGAGAAAGCCAACTCATCCAATCTGCAGTCATTTAAACCCTCAGGCAAGGAAGGCTTTCTAGTCATATTCAGACAGGAAAGGGTGTGTTCAGAGGTGTGTGTGTTTTACTAATGCAAAATGGAAAATGTCTGCTCCTGGTCTACAGTACATGGTTTACTTTTAAAAAGCATAACTTACTTGTATTCTGGCTGCCAGCTGCTCTTTCTGCTTACTTATTTATTTAAACAGACTAGTGTGTGCTGCTCAGCAAGCCAGGGGGATGGTCAGTTATTAAATGTGACAGCACAGTCTAGAGTTCAAGATACATGTGTCCTGCCTTTAGGCTTGACCCAAGGCCGCTGGAGATGCCTTAACTTAAGGCTAGGTCAGAAAAATGTGAAAAGGAAGCTGTCTGGGAAAGAAGCAGAGGAAGTGAAGTTCAAATAGCCTTTGCATCTGCAAATTCATCTGTTTTAGTCAGGGGTTCTTGTCTTGGGTTTTAATGCGTTTTTCTGTGCATCTTAAAATGCATGGGGAGATTTATTTATTTGTTTATAGCTGCTGCATGGAAAACAAAGCTCTCAAAAATCTGTTTGCAGTAATTGCACTTTTTCTGCTTGGTGTTTATTTTATTAAACAGATTTGCAGAGCTGACAGTGGGAGGATTTTTCAAGATTTTGTATTGTCTCAGCTGTGCCTTGCTCTAGGCCAGCTAAAGACTTGGTCTTGCAAATGCCAGGCATGTAACTCCGTTGGTACAGGTTTGATATAAGTCTGTAGTTGGGAACCTGAAAGAAAATGATGTGTGTGGGTAGAACAAAATGGAAATTCTAACAGTTTCTTCCCAGTGTTTGTTGTCTGTATTATGTTTCCATACTCTGTACCCATTTCTGATAGAGATAAAACATCTTTTAACTGAGAGATCAGTATCTCTGTATTGTTTCCTCTAAGAGAATTTGTAAGCATGGTGGTTCTATCTCATTTTGGTTCTCAAGGAAATTGCTCCGACTTCAGGAACGAAGACAGTTGATTATTCTACATTATTTCATATCAGTGCATTATTTCAATCTTGTTCATTAAAGCTGAAGAGGAAAACCTGGTTCTGAAGGACCACTGTTGACACGAACCACTAGCCTGGAGCACAGAATTGAATAATCATTGATTAATACACTTTATTGCTGATTTCTTTTCTTTCAAACAGCCAGTTATTCTTGCCAATATCTTTTATAAATGAGCCTTCGCTTACAATTTAAAACTGTAACCTATAATAATATTAACATTTTAAACTGTATAGTGCTTGCTGGAGGGCAGAAGGTGGGGAAAGAAGGAAAAGAAAGACAGCAAGCGAGACTTATTTGATGCTGACCCTAAAAATGCTGTTCCACTTGAGCAAAACCTGACATAGATAGATGTATTGTAGTAAATATTAAATGTGTTAAATTGCCTGCCAAGTAGAGTGATTTTTTTATTTATTTCAGTTTTATTAACTCTGAGTTGAAATGGGTTTATATGGAGTTTTATAGAAGATATGACTGCTGTTATTTACTGTATGAAAGCCAATTGCTGTTTCAGAATCCAACCAAATGAATGTGTGCTCCCTTTGGTAGGGAGGCCAGTGGGGATGCTGTAGTTGTTGACTGATTTTTGGACAGGAGCGAAGCACGTCTGTATGTGCACATAGAAAATGCACATGGGATGAGTAAGTATTTGAGATTCTTTCTTATAAAAGATTGGAAATGTCAAAAGATGAGCTGTGTGTTTATATTGATCTCTTTGTTTAGAGCAGCTCAGTGTTGTTTCTTCAGATGTATGAAAAGAAGGACCTGAAGAACTTGCAGCAGAGTAAAATTCTGAGGTGCAGTCACTCTAGGATAAATCATTTACATCTGGAACTTAGGGCTGCAGCAGGAGATCAAAGGTACAAAGCTTTGGTCTCTGTGGCTGCAGTTAGACTTAAGTCTAATGCAGAACTTAGTGGCTGCCCTTGCTGTATGAGAGTCCTGTTGGTGTCCATGGGGCAGGGAGGAACAGGCATGGGCACTCCTGAGTTTCTCCTGGGAGAGCAATTGTTAGGGGCAAAAACCCTTGATGCTGAAATGTCAACTCAGATATCTAACTTGGGTGTTTCAACTGAGATATCTCTGTGTGTGTGTGTATGTATATATATGTATATATATGTTTCAGAAATCATGACTTTTGATTTCGGAAGGACTTTTTTGCTTTTCTGCATTTACTTCAAGAGCAGAATATACAAAATCCCCTTACGCTACTCCTTAAGTGTAGATAAGCCTGCATTTCTGCTCAGTGAGCCTTTTCAAATTGTGAAGAGGGAAAATGAGCAATCTCCCTAACAGGCAAAGTTCCTGTTTCCTCAAGAGTTCAAACATCTTCGAAACCACTTCATACATATTTGGTTTTTTATCTGTAGATTATTTTCTTGGCTTTTTTTTTTTTTTTGTCATAGAATATAAGAAAGTAAATATTTATTTGACATGAAGACATTTTTCTGTGCTGTGTGTGCTGGGGACACCTCCCTTCCAGGCTTGTCTGCAGGCTGCCTGGCTGTCCCCTGAGGTTGATGCTTCTATGCTGCTCAGTATCTGATGGACAGCACCTGGCATGTGAGGACACCAGCAGTTTCTTTTAGTAATATTTTCTAATTGCTGATAAATTGTGAAGTAAATCTTACCCTGTCATTTCTTGAAGAATGATTGAAATGTAGGAGAAAATTTGTAGGGGATTTTATTCTCTATNTAGTCTATATAGTTCAGTTTCAGGTGAGAGCAGAGGTACTTGGTGAGGAGGTGCCAGAGACGGGACAGTGTTCATGTCCATTTCATAGAATCATTAAGGTTGGAAAAGAGCTCTAAGATAATCAGGTCCAGGTGTTAACCTAACACTGCCAAGCTCACCACTAAAACATACCCCGAGGGCTACATCTAGATAGTTTTCCAGAAACCTCCAGGGATGGTGATTTCACCACTTCCTTAGGCAGCTTGTTCCAATGCTTCACAATGTCAGTGAAGAAACATATTCTGATATGTAATTTAAATATTGCCCGTGCTCTTCTCTGCTCCATAGCAGGCGAAAGTAGTTTTTTCCTAGACCAGGTCTGGCCTCAGACCACCTTCTCCTTGGGTACATTGTATACAGTCCTACTGAAGACAAAAGAATGTGTGATTTCTATGTGAGCTTCAGTTCATCTTGACATGGTGATGAATGTGAAGGCTAAGAACAGTTTTGTCTAAATAGGATTTTATTAAACGTGCAAATGGAAACAAATAGATGGGCTCCCCTCGCCCCCCTCACCATGTGTTTTTTTCTGTACAGAACAGTGTGTGTCAATCTCAAGATTGTGAGTCTACTCTGGGAAAAGGGTTTGTGACTTTTGGATAACCTTGAACTCTATGAGCCATTCAGAAATGCAGTGTTACAAAATTATTTTAAAATTTCAGCCTGTCTACAACTTGTTTTTCAAGTATTCTAAGACTAAAGCTGCCTAAAAATACTGCATCAGTGTTTCTGTGTTGTAAAAGTTGTTTTTACTAAGCCACCTATGGGGCTACCACTATTGTAAAGTATTGAAGATCTGTTTTCACATCCTCACTTTATTTAATTTGAAACCAATCTCAAAAAATGGGAGGGAATGAGATTTATTTCTACAAAAACTAATCTGACTGGCCCACACAAACCCTTGAGCGAGACTGATGAATGTTATCAATGGAATACCATGTTTAGAGCACTGGTGTATCAGACAGAAAGAGTATTCAGTAGAAGGCCAGAGATTCTTTCCGTAGTCTCAGCCACTTCCTCTGTTTGTCTGTTAAGGGGCTGTGTGGGACCTGCTGGGGTTTTTTCTAGCTTTACACGCTGCTGGAAACCGAGATTCACGAGCGCTGGCGTTAAGCTGATGTGTCGTTGTTCAGGTCAGGTGGGTACTTGGGCTTGTGGAGCTTCCTGGCGTAGGCTGGAGGCTGCATCCCAGCCCCAGTTCTCCATTGTCACCTCTCCTGAAAGCCCTCTTCATAGGTAGACACCACTGATGTAGCAGCTCTTTCTAGCTTTAGCTTTTTTTGGGCCTAATCAGTTCCCACACTTACTCACCCAACTGGTACTTTGCTGAAAAGCATTTAAAGCATTTACAGGAAAAATAAAGTCTTTCTGAAAACAGTGAGGAAGAAAACAAAAAATAGATATTTCTTCTTGTCAGCAAGATGTATTTACTCTTTGCTTACAGTCATAAAATGCTCGTAGCAGTGAGTTTTTGCTTGTCTAATTAATGCTGGCTAGATATTGACTGTGTGTATGATTTTTTTTTTTTTCAGACACCTATTGAATTAAGGGAAACAAAAATAATTTACAATTATTGAACTTTCACCTTAGGTGTATTTGATGTTTTGATGTACAACCTTTCCCTGTACTGACTGATTGCATAGCCTGAATATTTTATTTTCCTCTGCATGCATTTGTTCCCAAGTAAAAATTCTGTCTATGTGAGAAATACTTATTAATAAGTATTTATATGTATATAAAATATATACAATTTGAATTGTTTTTCTGAGCAATCTTCATGCTTTTGACTTTGAAAATGGCTGGGCATACTGAATGAAATTAAGTGTAGGTTCAGTGATTGCAAAGATACTATTTTTGAAAATTGAATGTCAAGCTATGTAGGGAATACCAAAAATATGTAAATCTGCTGAGCAGGGTTGTGGGAAAACCAGACTGCGGGTATATGGATTAAGTGAAGTGTGTTTAGATGTCTAAAATAATTGTTTCCAAGCAGCTAGTGCCAACTGTTGAGAGTAAAGTTAATTTGCTAATGCAAACATTGGACCCTTTGAAATGCCATTTCAAGCACCAAGTTCATTTTAGAGATTTAATAATTAATCAAAGTGACTGTATTAAATGTCAATGAATATATCCATGTGTTGCTGTCATACCTCTCTCAACATCAGTTTCCAGGCTCTTAATGATTAACACAGTGGGATCTGTAATGTAGTAGTAATGCTGGTGCTCTGGAAGGCACAGTACCTCATGAACATNACAATGTCAGTGAAGAAACATATTCTGATATGTAATTTAAATATTGCCCGTGCTCTTCTCTGCTCCATAGCAGGCGAAAGTAGTTTTTTCCTAGACCAGGTCTGGCCTCAGACCACCTTCTCCTTGGGTACATTGTATACAGTCCTACTGAAGACAAAAGAATGTGTGATTTCTATGTGAGCTTCAGTTCATCTTGACATGGTGATGAATGTGAAGGCTAAGAACAGTTTTGTCTAAATAGGATTTTATTAAACGTGCAAATGGAAACAAATAGATGGGCTCCCCTCGCCCCCCTCACCATGTGTTTTTTTCTGTACAGAACAGTGTGTGTCAATCTCAAGATTGTGAGTCTACTCTGGGAAAAGGGTTTGTGACTTTTGGATAACCTTGAACTCTATGAGCCATTCAGAAATGCAGTGTTACAAAATTATTTTAAAATTTCAGCCTGTCTACAACTTGTTTTTCAAGTATTCTAAGACTAAAGCTGCCTAAAAATACTGCATCAGTGTTTCTGTGTTGTAAAAGTTGTTTTTACTAAGCCACCTATGGGGCTACCACTATTGTAAAGTATTGAAGATCTGTTTTCACATCCTCACTTTATTTAATTTGAAACCAATCTCAAAAAATGGGAGGGAATGAGATTTATTTCTACAAAAACTAATCTGACTGGCCCACACAAACCCTTGAGCGAGACTGATGAATGTTATCAATGGAATACCATGTTTAGAGCACTGGTGTATCAGACAGAAAGAGTATTCAGTAGAAGGCCAGAGATTCTTTCCGTAGTCTCAGCCACTTCCTCTGTTTGTCTGTTAAGGGGCTGTGTGGGACCTGCTGGGGTTTTTTCTAGCTTTACACGCTGCTGGAAACCGAGATTCACGAGCGCTGGCGTTAAGCTGATGTGTCGTTGTTCAGGTCAGGTGGGTACTTGGGCTTGTGGAGCTTCCTGGCGTAGGCTGGAGGCTGCATCCCAGCCCCAGTTCTCCATTGTCACCTCTCCTGAAAGCCCTCTTCATAGGTAGACACCACTGATGTAGCAGCTCTTTCTAGCTTTAGCTTTTTTTGGGCCTAATCAGTTCCCACACTTACTCACCCAACTGGTACTTTGCTGAAAAGCATTTAAAGCATTTACAGGAAAAATAAAGTCTTTCTGAAAACAGTGAGGAAGAAAACAAAAAATAGATATTTCTTCTTGTCAGCAAGATGTATTTACTCTTTGCTTACAGTCATAAAATGCTCGTAGCAGTGAGTTTTTGCTTGTCTAATTAATGCTGGCTAGATATTGACTGTGTGTATGATTTTTTTTTTTTTCAGACACCTATTGAATTAAGGGAAACAAAAATAATTTACAATTATTGAACTTTCACCTTAGGTGTATTTGATGTTTTGATGTACAACCTTTCCCTGTACTGACTGATTGCATAGCCTGAATATTTTATTTTCCTCTGCATGCATTTGTTCCCAAGTAAAAATTCTGTCTATGTGAGAAATACTTATTAATAAGTATTTATATGTATATAAAATATATACAATTTGAATTGTTTTTCTGAGCAATCTTCATGCTTTTGACTTTGAAAATGGCTGGGCATACTGAATGAAATTAAGTGTAGGTTCAGTGATTGCAAAGATACTATTTTTGAAAATTGAATGTCAAGCTATGTAGGGAATACCAAAAATATGTAAATCTGCTGAGCAGGGTTGTGGGAAAACCAGACTGCGGGTATATGGATTAAGTGAAGTGTGTTTAGATGTCTAAAATAATTGTTTCCAAGCAGCTAGTGCCAACTGTTGAGAGTAAAGTTAATTTGCTAATGCAAACATTGGACCCTTTGAAATGCCATTTCAAGCACCAAGTTCATTTTAGAGATTTAATAATTAATCAAAGTGACTGTATTAAATGTCAATGAATATATCCATGTGTTGCTGTCATACCTCTCTCAACATCAGTTTCCAGGCTCTTAATGATTAACACAGTGGGATCTGTAATGTAGTAGTAATGCTGGTGCTCTGGAAGGCACAGTACCTCATGAACATTCTTACTGCAAATTCTTCAGCTTGCACTTTGTTACAAGCAGTGGATATGAGGAGTGCTTTTCATGGGTTAACCCACACCCACATCTTGCTTAGAGATTGCTTTTCTTCTTTTCAGAATTGAACCCAAAAATACAGGGCAGGCTCTTCTACTCCCACTGTCACTCCCCCATGGCTCCCCTGTGCTGCTCTACTGGAGTAGCAGATGTTGCAAGGAAGATGCCAGGGTTGCAGACAGGTGTGTTTAGCACAAGGGGATTGGCTGATAGAATTTGCCTTGCTGGTTTCTGTGTATTTCTTGTTTCTAGTTGCACATTTAACTATTCATGTGGTCATTAAGGTGTGCTTGTCCTGTGAAGGAGGATTTAAATGATGTATGTCTCATTTTACACACCTGTGCAAGTGTGCATGGATCTTTCAAGGCATCAGACATGGTAATGCAAGAAATTTGCAATAGCAGCTATATGTGATACAAATAAACTGAAATTGCAACTTGTTGCATGTTTTTCCATGATTGTGGTCATGAAAAAGTAGCAAATCTTTTGCACTAGCAGAGTGGTTGTGTGGTGTTGTTGGTAGTCCTGTACAGCAATGGATTACTCTGTGTGTGGCTGTACACATGCACACACTTGAGATAGTTCAAGAAATGCCTTCCAGCCTTCTGGGAAGAAAGAAATCACTCAGTTCTTAAAAATCCACTTATGTGCAGAATAGTGTACTGTCTAGAGTGGCTTGCAGTGCTTTCTGGAGCAGCACTGAATCACTGAACACTTACTCCAGCTTCTTCATAATAATCCTGTTTTTGAGAGAGGAACATGCTTGATGCATTATGATAAACAAGTTGTGTTAGTAGTGAATACTTGTGTAATGTACTTGCCATATAATCATGGGGTAGACAGGTCAGAAAGGACTCTGGAATATAAGGTTTGGTACTGGGCTTTTCAAAATCTTGTGGCTCAAGCTGGTGCTTCATGGAACGTGCTCTTGGCAGTGGGGATGCTGTGTTGTGAGGATCCAGGTCTTAATGGTCTAAAGAGGGCTACTAGCGCTCCCAGTCAGTAGACAGCATTGGTTCCTTGAGGACTTGAGTCACTCAAGGTAAGCTGCCAGGCTGTAGTCTATTGTTTTTTCCCCTAGCTTCTCCTGTGAGAGATGACAGTTGAATTGCACAGCTTAAAAGGTCTTGGGGGGAAAAAAGAGAGGCTGTACTTCTAAATGATCAAAATTATCAGAAGTGCAGCATCAAAAAAGACAGTAGCCTTGAAAAGGCATTTTGTAAGGCAGTAGGATTTGTGGGAGCTATGATTATTTCAGAGCTACATTTTTATCTCTCAAAATCAGTATGGCTCTTTAGAAACAACATTGCCCATAACCCTTATATTAGTAGTGTACCAAAATATTTGCAACATAAATATTGAGGGAAACCTGGCCTGAATAAGAGGCCTTTGAAGTAAGTAAACAATATGACATTTGCTTCTGCAAAGATCGTAGTTAATCCAGGTAGCCAACATACAAAGTAATTAAAGAATTCCTTTTACTGTACAGCTGCCTGCATCCTGTCACACCACGAGTTTTATTTGCAACATTGTTTTCCCAGAGCTTCAAAAGGTTGCCAATTGAAACTAGTAAAGTTAGAGATTACTTTGTATTTTTTATTAGATGTAATTTTTAGTCTGCTGTTTTCGGACTGCTCAAATGCATGGCAGGACTGCAGCAGTAAACCCATCGTGAAGGAATGTCTTAGTGCCCAAAAAATAAGGAGAAACCAACAACTCTTAAAGCTAAAGAGAAACACCTCCAAAGCAAAGCAAAAGATAGGGATTTCTGTTTGGATGCAATGAAGTAAGAGTTCTTTCCCTTGTGGTCTCTGTGTTCTTTGTATTTGGCTCTTACATATGCTGAGTCATAGTGATGGACACTGTAAGCAGGTTCACAGACATCAAAGCTTTTGATGACGAGGAGATCTTGCTAGACGTAATTGGAATTTTCAGTAGTTCTTGAACACTAAGTAAAATTATCTAATAGAAGAATAAAAAAACGGGAGTTTGGGGTTAGCGTATCTATCTCTAATTAAAAACAAACTCTGGAGAGTTTTATTATAATGTGAACAATGCAGGGGGTGATTGTAATGTCAGTGGGCAAGAATTAATAGAGTGCAGTAGAGGCAGTTGTGTGCTACAAAACCATATTGTTTTATCACTGAAACTGTGCTGTCACTGGAGGCTTTGAAAGCATTTTGTGGCTATGGGAAATGTTTTTCTTCATTTGCTGGAAAATGTCTCAACTCTACATGTAACACAGTACATTTAAAAAGGATACAATTAAATGTGCCTGTTTAAAACCTAAAATGGAAATTGCAGAAAAAAATGGATTTTTTTTTTAAGCCTTACTCTGCTAGAATTTCCCATTAAGCAAAGATGCTCAAAATCTTTTTCTTTTGCTCTGTGAAATTTGGCAATAACATCCATGTTTGTAAACATTTTCATATTTGTACAAGATTGTCAGAGTAGTAAAACATGGATTAAAATACTGAAGATCATTGTTTTCTTTTTCTATTTTCACTCATAATGTTTACTTGATGAAGTTTTCTTTTGTAACTACTTCATTAGTTGTCATTGTTTTTATCAACCTTTGCTGTAGAATTAGGATAGAGTTGAAAATACTGTGAAAATTGACATAAAAAGGAATTTCCATCCACTACAGCAGATAGAGCAGAGCAGGGTGAACTTGGGTCTATTTGCTCTCATTCATGCAGCTGTACCCTGGGTTTCCCCTGAAGTCTGGCCCTTTCTTGCTAGTTTTCCTTCTTACACGTATAATTGTATGAATTGCATATATCTAGATATTCTCAACACATATGTATATAAGATAGGTAAGAAATATAAATACATCAGAAAGCAGCATGTCCCCTTCCTCTCAGTGAGGAGGGGAGCAGGCAGAGCTGAAGCAGTGCCAGCTGCGTGCCCAGGCCCCAAGAAGCACAGCCGTGCGTTCCACTGGAGCGTGAAGCATCACTGAGGCATTGCTTTAGCCTTGACTGCCAGGCGTGACAGTCATTTTGCCCCGAGAGCATGTCAGAGTGCCTTGAAAGACTCTTATGTCAGGAAATCCTCTGGGATTAATTTCATTTCCTCAGAGCATTTTTTCTTTAAGTCACCTTTGTCCCTTCCCAAATTTAAGATACAGGAACTGAGAGGGGAGATGAGTCACCAGAGCTGATTAAGCTAAAGGAGAGCATTGTATTAAATGGTGCTCTAGAAAGAACTTCCTTCCCACAGCATATGGGAGCTGCCCCAGCTCCACGGGGTCATGTTCTGCATTTGCCAGATCAAGCTGTGCGGTAAACCTATAAACCAAAGCAAATTCCCATTCCACTCTCCTTCTCTACTGTGTGTAAGAAACTGACACACACTCTTTTTGTCCTCATCTCCTTGAAGATCTTCTAAAATGCTTACCTGATTTCATTCTAGTCCTGCTGAGTGACAGTTTTTGAAACGGTCCAAATGGGAAAAATGCTTCCAGAAGTGGTTGTTCTCTTGTGCTATGTTTCTGAAAACATAGCTGCTGCCCAAAACTACTTTTATGTGGAGGAATCTGTGCCTGCCCCTCCAAGTAAGCAGAGTGGACATGAGATGGATATATATACATACACATACAATGTAGGTATGTAAATATGAAACTAACTTTCAGATCTCTGGGCAGTTAAAATTGTTTTCTAAGTACTCCCCATAAAGGTTAGAATCTGTGTTTTTGTCTTTGCTTTCAATATTTTACCTCAGTTGTGTAGCTGAGAGCTGGGCTCATAGCAGTCAGTGAGTTGCTCTTCAGGTTGTAGTGGGAAGTCTGTTTTGGAGAGCAAATTCTTGATAAAATACACATGCTTTTAATAATGAAGGTAGGAATAGTAGCACTGAAGTTGTGTGATTGCTTGTAAAATGGAAATTCAGGAGTAGAGACTAACACACATAAATTTCTCTATGGTACAGCTGGAAGATTACTTTTTGGTTTTCGTTTTCTTTTCCCCACACTGTAGTCTTTGGATGCCACAGATGCTAACACCCTCATTTGCATATGCTTAGGAGAACAGAATTCCCTCTTGAACATCCTTCTTCCCCTCAGTTTTGTTGTACTTGACCTACTTTTCAGTGCGTTTCCCGTCATTAACGAACCTCCTTCCTAGCCAACAATCTGTGAGGAACAGCTGAATGACCATGACCACCCTTCAAGACAGTGCATAGCTGGATATTGCATAAAGTACATTCCCGTAGTTCTTGAGGACTGCAAAGTACTCCCTAATGAGTTGCAGTTGTTTCCTTTAGGCTGGTTTTATCAGCAGCACCCACAAAGGAGATCACTATGATATCTTCAGGCAGAGGAACAGTCCCTAAGCTGTGCACTCAGCTCTGCTAACATTGAAGATGAGTTTGTAAGGGGAAAAGGTGAGAAAATTATCAGCTGAAATGATGGTAACTTTTATTTTTTGGAAGTATTATAAGCCAGTGCTTTGACAAGGAGTTTTAAGAAAACATTCAAATAATTGTGTACTCCAAATCAAAAGAAATCTTGACATTTTGAGTTGACACTGAGAATCAGAAAAAATGGTATTGTGATACACAAATGTCAAAGTAATTTCTAGATATATTTTTGAAAGAAACCTACTGTGCATGTAGCTCTCAGTGTGGCTGCATGCCTGGATATGGGGCTGGATCTTTTGCCCAGTTGAATTTTGCACGGTTAGCATAGGTGCGCTTCTTAAACAGAGCACTCATCTAGCCTGTTGAAGTGACCTACATGCTCTGTATGTGGGACCGAAGTTGTTTGAGCCATGAAATACTTGGTTAGCCAAATGATAGACTGGTATGTGCTTGAAATCAGGAGATTTTGGAATAGAAGATCCCCAAATGAGAGTCTAATAGATGCTGTGTGTTCCAGGATGCAATATGTGAGCCTGTGCTTTCTCTATCATCTTCCTGTGTGATGCTCAGAAATACAGTGCAAGTAGTGAGCCTGCTGTTGTTGAGAGAAACTCCTGCAGATTTGCTGTCCATGCACATTAAATTCAAAGACAAAGCTTTTGCAACCCAGTGGAATTTCAGCTCTTAAATTAATCTACTGAAGAAAAATTCCTTAAGGTATCCCTAGAAGTCTTAGCTAAATCCAAGCCAAAAGGAAGATAAGATTATATGTAAACTTCAGGAGATAGTTTGTGTGATGTGGCATTTAAGGCATTTGTCAGTATGAAATTATTATTGTGACACAGAGAGCTGAAGTATGAAAGTATGTAAGCTTTTATCCAGTTGCAGGAGGTCCAGTTTTAGTCAAAATACTCATTTGCCTATGCTTAGAACTATGCCTGCAAAGATGGAGCACTGTGGACTTCTGCTCTGGCAATGTCCTGCATATATGCTCTTTCTATTTGTTGGACACAGTGGAGGATGGATTATACTGAAGAAATATGTGTAGCCAGTTGGCAAATGATGAGTTGTGGCAAATGACACTGAAATCTGCAGTGTTTCAAGTGTCATATCAGGGCCAGTCCTAAAAGCATGATCAATTTCTGTCTTCCCCAACAGTCAAGAGGGTCAGAGTTTTTAAAATATTTTTGGTGAGAAAGGGCCCAAACTTGTTTGTAAGTGCCTCTATCCAAAAGCCTTCTCCAGGAAAGCAAAATGTCTATATATTGTAGTATCTGCCTTGATATCTATTGGAAGAATATCACAGCAGTGCACAAGTAATCCAGGAGGTTTGTGGAGTGCACTGGTGATAACTTCCTAACACATGTGATCAATAAGCTGATGAGGGGAGGGGCATTCCTTGGTCTCACACTTACCAGTAAGAAAGAACTGGGGAGGCATGTGGAGGTTGAGCAGTCTTGGCTGCAGTTTCCATAATAAGGAAGGATCCTGCAGGGAAGGAACAAAACAAGTAGCAGGTCACAACCCTGGACCTCAGGAGAGCAGGCTTCTGTGGTAGGAGGCTTGCAAGGAGCTTGTGAGGAAGATGCCAGAATCACAGGCTGGTTAACTTCACATCAGTCTGTGGGAATGTGATGAAGCAAACAATCCTGAAAAGCTTTTCAAAGCCTCTTATGGGCAAGAAGGTGATTTGGAGCAGTCTGCATGAGTTTAAGGTGGCGAAATCATCCCAACCTTGATTGTTTTCTACAATGAGATGACAGCTGAATGGATGAGTCGAGAACAGTTGATGTTCCTTATCTTGACTTTTGACACTATCCTCTGTATCATCCTCACAAACCATTGAAGTATGGACTAGATAAGTGGTCTGTAAGCTGGGCTGAAAAATGACTGAACTGTGAGGCTTAGAGGATTGTAATTGGTACCACCAAGTTCAGCTGCAGGTCAGCCAAAGTTGGCATACCCCACGGTCTGATACTGGGACCAGCACTGTTTAGCAACTTTAATGACCTGGATGATGGGACAGAGTTTGTCACTCTTTGCTGGTTTGCAGAGTTTGTCATGTTTGCTGGTGACACAATCACAGAATCACAGAATAATTAATTTGGAAGAGACCTTCTAGATCATCAAGCCCAATCCATGCTCTAAGACCTCAAGTAGACCATGGCACCAAGTGCCACATCCAGTCTTTTTAAAAATATGTCCAGAGATGGCAACTACACCGCCTCCCCAGGCAAAGCATTCCAATGCTTTATTATTCTTTCTGTGAAAAGCTTCTTCCTAATATCCAGCCCATATCTCACTTGGCGCAGCTTGTGATTGTGTCCTCTGGTTCTGTCAGTTGCTGCCTGGAGAAAGAGACCAACCCCCACCTGACTACAGCCACCTTTCAGGGAGTTGTAGAGAGTGATAAGCTCACCTCTGAGTCTCCTTTTCTTCAGGCTAAACAACCCCAGCTCCCTCAGTCTTTCCTCACAGGGCTTGTGTTCCAAGCCTCTCACCAGCCTTGTTGCCTCCTTTGGACACGCTCAAGCATCTCAACATCCTTCCTAAACTGAGGGGCCCAGAGCTGGACACAGCACTCAAGATATGGCCTCACCAGTGAGGGAGTATATATACTGGGAGGAGTGATGGATACAACGCATGTTTGTCCTCTATTTAGAGGACTTTGACAGGCTGGAGAAATGTGCAAACAGGAATCTCATGAAGTTCAGCAGAGGGAAATAAAAAGTCATGCATGTGGGGAGGAGTAACCCCATGTGCTGTTCTGTTCTGGATTCTGATCAGCTGGAAAGCAGCTTGGTAGAAAAGTGCCTGTGAGTGCTGATGGACACCAAACTGAGCAGGAGGCAGCAATGTGCCCTGGTGGCCAAGAAGGCCAGCAGCCTCCTGGGCTGCACCAGGCACAGCCCTGCCAGCTGGGCAAGGGGGGTGATCCTTCCCTTGTGCCCATCCTGGTGAGACACACCTGGAGGGCTGGATCCAGTCCCGGGCTCCCCAGTGTGAGGGAGACATGGACAGCCTGGAGCAGGTCCAGGGAAGGGCTGTGAAGATGATTATGGGCTTGGAGCACCTGACATTGGGAAGGGGGAAGATAAGAGCTGGGGCTGTTCCACCTGGAGAAGAAGCTCAACAGGGTCTTGTCAAAGTATGTGATGAGAGTGAGTAAAGAGGATGGCTCTTCTCAGTGGTGCCATCAGGAACCAGTGGTGACAGGGCAAAGGTCAACAGAAACAAATAGGAGAAATTCCAATTTAAAATAAGAAAAATGTCTCACGAGTGTAAAACAAGAGATTGCCACAATAAAATATTAACAAATACACAGTAAGTAGACACCTTAACAGTATTGTATGTACTGGTCTGCCTGTAACAATTTACAGAGTACCTCGTCAAGGACAAGGAAGTTATTAATCATTGTAAGTAGCAAATTGATCTTGGTTTTACAGACCTACTGAAAATAAATGTTCAGCAGAAAATGAGTTGATTCTTTTTCATTTTGCTGTTGTGCCAATGTCTGCTAAGAACGCTGTCATGATTTTAGCAGTTTGTCAAAAAAGTCATGATTACATCCTGTCAGGAAGAATTTAAAATTCAGCACTCCTTTGAGGGAAGTAAATGAAAGCATTTTGTGCCTCTGTGTGTTGCTGGCAAAAAAGGCATATTAACATTCATCCAGAAGTGCTATTTTTAGTCAGCCTGGCTAATAAACTTTACATACATACTTGTTACCCTATTATTACTTACCTTTTATTTGTGGTCATTGTACTTGTTTAATATAATCCTTTCTATTAAGTAACATGTATATACTATAGAATTAGAATGGTATAATAATATAGATGGGAAGATTGTATTCTTTATGGGACAGGGGAAATAATTCATAGGTCATGTGCAATAAAATGTAAAGAGGAAAGATTAATGTACCTCCATACCTACAAACTACTAAAATGATTGTAGTGATTTCTAATAGGAGATGTAAAGGAAAAAGCAATTCTCTAGTCCATGTCATAAATTGTCTGTCTTTTACTAGCATCTTGACTACTTAATGCAAACTCTTACTGTGTTATTTCAGTAATAAAATCTTGTCTCATCCAGCTGACAGACAGGATGCAGATAAATTTCTGGATAAAATGTAGTATCAGGAAAAGTTAACATTTCTTGATTCTTCATTATGTTATGTCTTCTTGGTGGAATATTTTTAATTACATGCCTTTAGTAAAATTTCTTAGAAGCTCTCTGCTGCTTGTCTTCAGTTATATCTGCAGGATATGAACTCAAGTTAAAAAAGAACAGTAAAATAAATTATTAGTTCAAGAAGCGTGTGATTGTGTTACTGATCTTGTATTCTGTCTTTGGAAGATAGATGAAATAACGATTTTAAAAATGGCAGGGAATGCAATCAGACAAATACAGCAAAAGTATGATTTTATATGCCAAACTCTCATTGGCTGAGATTGAGAGGGCATAACTGGTGTTTGAATCTTACTGTAACAGTGGCTAGAGCATGCAGAAATGCAAATTTTAAGAAGAGAGGGACATGAAGAGTGTGTGGCACATTGTTCGTAAATGCTTCAGAAAGTGGAAACTGAGCTTTTATCACAATTTATAACCAGTTTCTGTGTTTTGTCTCAGAAAAACCATTTCCTGAAACAAGAAAAAAGCCTTCATTGCACATCTGCACCTTCATCATGGCACAATGGGTAGTTAGAGCTGTAAGCAGCAAGCTATCTGATGGTGCTAGCATTTGTCTTCTTAGAGAATGCAAGCACCTGCTTCTCTACTTTATAATTTCTGTCACTTGAATGGAAAAGGAAAACTTAGCAAGTTCTAAGGGAAAAAGTGGAAAACAAACCCGTTGGTAATCTGGGAGAATAATGTGTGCTTAGGAGCTGGCACTGTCATTTTTGATTTGTATGTAATTATTATTCAGTTTTCCATGGTGCTTATATTCTTTGCTCCTGATGAGAAGATTCATTTGTATGCATCATTATTATCTCTTCTGACATATGCCTTAATGACATTAATCTGTGTTTCATTTTCTGCAGTGGTAATAGTGGGGTTGTCTTTCCCTAGCTTCATCATGTTGTTGGGCTTTCTGAAGTTGTCATTATAACAGAAGGAAAAGTATAGCATAGGGATCTAGGGAGAACCAAGTAACACTGATTGCGGGGGAAGCAGCTCCTCTCATCTTGCCTTCTCCTTGCCAGGCTGTGTTGTGCTTTCCTTACTAGTGGGCAGGCAGGCAAAATCACTCCTGTTTCAAGTTGTGCAATTGAAAAATAATTAAATGTCTCTAGAAAGGATGCAGCCATAGAAGCTTTATATTCTTGACAGGAACATTTAAATCCCCTTTGCAGTTTATTCTGGAAATGTGCAAGATTGTTGGGCGCAGATAGAGATTTATTCACTTTTAACTGGACTGAAATAGCCTCATTACTTTCAAAATGTGAGATGATAAAATGACTCACTCATTTGAAACCATTCAAGTGGTGTTTTTCCAGATTCTCTGATACTGTTTGCTTTATTACGAGATGCTAATGAGTCTTGTCAGACTGCTGAGGAAACTTTGGGTCTACTGTGCTGTGGCACATCCTGGCTAGTGCAGTGGTGTAGGTGTACTGTTTTCTTCTCTTGCCATCTTGGCTTCCTGGTTTTTTTTTTCCCTACACTTATTTTTTCCCTACCTTTACACATATATACTTTATGTATTAAGATCTTTGCTCTGTCTCCAAATATTTTTTGGGATTTTCTGGGAAAACACAATATTCAACCTTGCACATCTGATTGTGCTATTAGTATGACAAAACCCGTGATATGAAATGTAAATGGAGGATGGAAGTTTCACCTCAGTATCTCCTCTTTCTGCTCATGTTCTTTATCCTCCTCTTGTTTTGATTAAATACTGTATTTGAGGAAGATACTGAAATATATGCACAGTAGCCATATAAAATAAGTGTATCGATATTAACAAGTGAAGGATTAAAATTAGGGGGGTTGCCTTTATTTCTAGTCTGCTTGGTATCATTCCTTTCCCCTTATTACCTCCATTATAATAATTGGAATTTATTCCCCATCACATAAAGTCTCCATCTTCACATATGACTAACTGACTTTGTGTTATGGATACTTATTTTGTGTGAAAAAAAAATTTCCCTCTCTTTATGATGTTGCTGGAAATGTCACCCATTGCTTACTGAAATTTAAAAAAGGAAGTCTCAGAGTTCATGACTCTGAACTGTCATTGAGGGCAATGTGTTCCATTGGTGTGGATAGCTAAAAGTCTGTGGGTAGGAACAAAGTAGTGGTGGTGGTGGATTGGTTCTAGCTTATACATAGTCTCAGGTCATCTTTTTCTCTCCAAGAAATTGGGGTATCCATTGCTTTATTCATTAGTATGCTCAAATGACCTGGCAAGGAGGAGATGTTGCAGTTAGAATGTCATATATACCTCTTTAGAATGGCATTATATTGTTCTTTTCACTGAAGAACCAGAAAATTTAAATGATGTGTATGTTTTCCCAGAGTTTAAGAGAATTTTGAAATTCTTGTTTTGATGCACTGCATTTTGTTGTTCTCTAGTAAAGTTCCTGAAATCCTGCGAGCATTGCTGTACTGAAAATTGAAGCATAATCTCATTGTCCTTTAATTTTTTGCAGCATAAAGTGCAACTGGGAGAAAACTCATTGTGCTTTAGGACAACACATTTGTGTTATGTTTTTTTCCCCTTTTCTCCGACTGAACAAAAGGCTTTTCTTTTACAGGTATTTAATCTGCAAACAAGTAAGTCTAATTACTTGTTCATCCATGTGTTAAACTATGCAGCTCTCTTTAATGTGTCTGCAGTACTGAATTTATGTGACTGTTTTAAAATAGTGATAAACATGTCTTTATGGTGTGATTGCTTAGGAATGGAGATTCAGGGTGATACTCATTTTGGCAAAGTCCTATTGACTTCGGGGTTGTCACACCAGTAGTGATACCTCTTTATGTTACTGCATAACCTCAATTACTGGTGTCTGCTTGACAACATTTATTACGGTCATTGCTACATTTACTTACCTTTTATCATTAGTGTTTTGCTTTAATGGAAAAATAATTAGATATCTTGAAGGCATGAGTTAGTGGAGTAGCAATACTTCCTAAAAATACCTACTCAGTAGCTTTGTAGCATGTGAGAAAAGATTGCCATGGACCCATCAAAACTTTACTCTGCAAAATACCTTTGATGGCCACCTGCACACAAGAACAGTAAGGCTCTGTGCTGTATGAAGGCTTGCGTATTGTGAGCTACAATGTAGAAAATATTGTTATATCCTCTAAATGAAAATACAGCTTTTGGTATTGTTGCCATTTTAAACAATTGCCTTAAAGATCATTCTACATGTTTTTTTATACAAGATGAATATCTCACAGGACCATTCATCTGTGTTTTTTCTGTCTTTTAGTACGAAAAATGCTGCTGTTGCCAAAGATGATAGCAGACCATTTTTGCTATTGTTTTCAATGTGTACAAGGCATTCTGGTTCTGAACATGTTGCCAGAAGTAGGGATTATACTGAGGGTTTTTCCTCCTGAAAGGTAAATGTATCAGTATGCTGTCATGTAAATGCACATAAAGCAATACATTAGGCAGTCATTTTGGGTAGTAAATAAGAAACAGGCAAAACAAGTCAAAAAGTAAGTCTCCTCTTAGGAAGAATGTGAGAGGGCTTGTAAGATAAACTTTCAATGATTGAAAAGACCTCTTCAGGGAGAGGTCCACTGCTGTTGGTCCACTGCTTGGAGAGTAGTTGGTTGCCCGTGTTGTGCGCAGCTTGGTTGATGTGCATCCATGTAGGATGGATGCACAGTGCAGTGGTCCTGAACGTGCTCAATCTGTACCTTAGACTGATGTTGATAGGAAGGTATTTGTGTGAGAAATCCTGGTCACAAATACAGACAGACACTGTTGTCTCTCCTGTTTCTAGTATGTGTTAGAGGAACATGTAGCTCTGAGCAAGACAAGGGACTTGCAACAATAAACCTTGTGTATGTAATTAAAAGACAATTCCTGCCCTAGGTCCTGCCCTAGAGAGATCCTTGATACAGCCTGTGGCACAGATGGATAAAAAACAAAAGGAGGATGACAAAGAACCACTGTTGCACTGTTCTGATGGAGTTGTACAGTCTAAAGTCTTCATCTGTACTTGTACAGTTCATGGATGACTGGTTTTATGATGAGGGCTGAATTTCCAGCTATTACTGCATGCTTTCATGAGGATGCATCTTGTAGAACTGCTGTTGAAGGCTGCCTGTGACCTTATCTATAATTAGTTATAATTGTACCAACTGTCAATTTTTATAAAATCTTTCATTTTTTTTAGAAAAGCTGTTGAGCAAATTCTTATAAAGCCACTCAGTCTGAGTAGTCTGAGCAGTCTGAGATTTCCACAGCTGAGAGATTTGCAGTTAGACAGCAGTCTGACTGATGCCATTTATGAACCAACTCTTGATAGTGATAATAGGAAATATGTCCCTTTTTAATAAATATTTTCTCCAAAGTAATATTTGTCATTGCTGTAAAATCAGGTGCTCAGCTTTCCAGCCTACTCCACTGATAACTGATCTCTGTGTCTTTGAAGTTCAGGTCACTTGGGCTTTGGCAATTAGATTTAACATCCCAACTTTAGTCATCCAAAACTTACAACTCAGGCAGTATGTTTTCACCCAAATCTTTACCCACTCTTGAAGAATAAAATTATTTTATTGTGAACTGATAATAAAGTTAAACTTCTCCTTGGCACAGTATTCCCCTGTGCCCTATTTCTTCCATTGTTTAAAATGAATAGGCTGTCTCTGCCTCTCTGTCCTTGCTGACTAAGTTGTTGGCTCTGTTGCACCTCTTAGGTATTAGTTCTGCTGAAGGGCACATTTCCCCAGCTTTCTCTTGGAAGAGAATAAAGAGATTGTTGCAGATAAGATAAACTTTTAAGTGGTTGGTGATTCCTTCGTATGCACAAACCTTGAGTTGTGCAAGCTGTAAATGGCCAGAGTTGGTCTGTGGACTGGACCTGGTTCACAAGGCAGTATCAAGCCATGGTACTACAAAGGTAGAGTTTGGTAAAGCCAAACACAGGATGAGCAGTGGCGATGGATGGAGGGTTATCCAGCAGGTTTTTGAAACATCCAGTGTCACCTGCCAGTGGGACAGGAGGTGTGTAGAGCTGGGGTTGACAGGAAAGCTCCTTCAAGAGGAGTGTTCTGGGCACTGGGCAGAGAGCTCAGTTTGGACTTGACTGGGTTTGCACTACACAGAAGGCTGAAGAGCTTTGAAGATGAGTATGGCAGCAGTTTCCCTGCTGGGGCTCTGTGCTCAGGTGAGGAGACACAGATCAAGGTGGCAGGCAGTGCCCCTTGAGCGAAGGTTGGCAGTGCACTTTGACTGCTGTATCAGGACATGGAGGTATGTGGCTGTTGTGGCTTGGATCTGCGTTTGAGTTGAAGGTCACCATCACCCTTCAGCAGTCTGGGTAGGAGAAATACCTCCTTTGTTAGGAGGCACCATGGCTGTGGGGTGCTGGACCTTTGCCCAAGAAACAATATGCAAGGCAGGGAAGGGACCATGAACTGTAGAAAAATTAAGGGTATATTTGGAAGACTTGTGCCCATAAGAACAGCCATAATGTCTTACTGTCCTGTCTCCACCTGTAAACAGCTGCCTATGGAGTAGCCAAACCAGTGTGCAAACGTAGACAACACTCCTTTCATAGCATTAATTAATTTTTCTGGTTTAGGAACTTTGAAGAAGTGGCTTTTTAGTTAGTAATGATCAACATATCTTTGTTTATGGTGTCATCCATTTTCCTCTTGAAAAACATAAAGCAACAATAGCATCCTTTGGCAGTGAGTTCCCCAGGTGTGCTTGGCTGCTGTCTGGGGCTAAACCATGACCAAAAGCAATCACAGAGGTCTGTTGAGCATAAAGCAAAGCTAAGCATGGCTTCATGGCTTTAACGCAAAGCTTATTTTCCTAAAGCTATTGTAAAAAGCCCACAGTGATAAGGCATTTTATTTCATTGTTCTTCAGCACAGTAGAAAGTAATTTAATCTAAGCAACTGAAAATCATTTTAGGCTTAGCAACATGTTGAGACAAATTGTAAAGTATTTAAAAGCCTCACTTTACTTGTAAAGTATTTAAAAGCCTCACTTTACTGAAGAATAGCTGTCCTTAACAATTAAATTAATTTTAAAAAGCTTTCAGAGAGGCACAAAAGAAATTTAGCTTACAAAATCAACAGTAATTTGGGATTTTTGCTTATATACAGCATTGCACTGATGGTTTCACTGAAGCTTCAAAACTACCATGAAGATGGGGTAATATTGAAGACATTGGCAGGTGGTTTTTTTGTTTTGTTTTATCAGTGTTCCTTTTCTAGTCTACTGTTTCAAATATGAATTATACTTTACTGTCTCTATTCTTTGTTGGTTTTCATATTCAATGTGATATAAATGTCAAAATGTCATGGTTCATTTCAAGTTTGTATGTCTCAGAATTCTTAAAATAGTGTTCATCTTATTTCTCCAAGACAAAAAAAAGGAAAATAACATGCTTCATTTTGTTATGTTGACACTAAATTCAGACTTGAAATAAATGAATTTGTTTCTATAATCACATCAAGTGTTGTGTTCATTGCACTATGCCTGTGCTTGGCCTTACAGCTTATTTTTCATACTATTTGGTATTTCACTATGCTAGAATGCATTTGTAATTATCTTTACTGTTGTGTTAATTATTCAATACATATTCATTTCCATTTGAATGGATTCCCTTGGTTTGGATCACCCAACAGCTGTTGGCTTAGGTGTTCTAATTCTTGATTGCTGCTGCATGGTGAAGTTGTCATGGAACAGCATCGCTGTGTCCAGAGAATAGTTTTCATTCAAGTCTGGCTTGACAAGCAAAAGTATTTGGAAATGTCTCTATTTTGGAAAATANTTTTCTACCAGGACAAAAGTTTGGCATACATTTTGTGATGACTTCTTTATCTCTGTAGCTGGTGAATCATTTCCTCATGTTGATTCAGCTCAAGTTAAATCTTTTTTAAGCCCCAAGTTTTCATCTTTTGTCCCTTCCTTTCACTTTAAAGAGTTTTATTTTGAAAACAGTTATTGCTTCAGTGCTAATGGCATAAGTATAGACTAGATATTGCATACATTTTTATTACGTAAGACTATCCTGTAAAAATAATACAATTGTATATTTTCTTTGTCTAGTGTAATAATTCACCAAATTTTGATTTCTGTCATTCTGTATGCTGCCCTGTCCCCCTTCCTTCCTTACTCCCTTAACTGGACTTTTATAAAGGATATTTGTTGTTTGTTTGTTTAGTTTTTTACATATGACATAATTCATATGTCTAATATTGTTTACCAAAAATTTAATTCAAGCTTGTGGGTTGCATAATTTTGAGACTTAAAATTTCTCTGAAATTTTCCGAATTGTACTTACTGAACTTCTACACTTGGAAACTTTACCTAGATTTATGATAATACGTATTGCTAATTTTGATCCTTTTTCACAGTTGTCAAAAAAAGATAAACAAATCTTTCTTGTTTACTCTTCACATAACATGGCCTTCTTCACAGAATCATGGAATGGGCAAGATTGGAAGGGACACAGTGGATCATCTGGTCCAATGTCCCTGCTCAAGCAGGGTCGTCCCAGAGCACATGGCAAAGGATAGCATCCAGACACTGCTTGAATATCTCCAGTGAGGGAGACTCCACA
>VZTT01011170.1:2067-17781 GCA_013400855.1 Buphagus erythrorhynchus | reverse complement strand
GGAAAGGATCTAAATAAGTAGAAGGAAAGGAGAGGGGAGAGAAGCAAGCTGCCCAAGGAGCCTGCAGTGGGAAGTAACATTTGAGGCCTGAAGGCAGCAATAATGCCCACTTCATGTTATGGAATAATGCAATCCTTGACAATGAGCACTTGCAACACAAGTTCTGTCACTGCATTCCAGTGACAATTTCTCCTCCTCTGCAAAGCATTCAATTATAAACTTCTCAGGGAACATGCACAAGGAACTGAACACTGGGACTCAACTCCTCACTGGGAGTTGAGCTCTCAGCCCCTCAGATTAAAGCAGGATGCTCCAACCTTAAATTAGAAGGCGGTGGTTACTTACAAGGAGTTCCACTAAGCTTTTGGCACCTTTTCCAGTATCAGGGACAAGTGACATTTCTGTAGGTTCTGCAAACTGTGACACATTTTTCATATGCTCAAACCAAGGCAACTGCTGGCCGCTTTTGTCTGCGCTACAGCAGCTCTCAGCGTGTGTGTCTTTGGTCTTGTCGCGGTGAAACTCTGTGTGCGTGAGATTTCCTGAGGTCTCTCTGCTCCCTGCATCTGCCAGACAGCTCCCAAGTTTCTGAATCTGAAAGGGGAAAGAGCCTGCAGTGAACTGCCAGCGGTGTTTAACATGGGGTATTCGAGTTTGAGATGGAAGCAGAGGGAAAAGAGGAAGGTTCAATGGTGAGCAAGGGTAGGTATTTGTATTTAAACGTGTGCCTGGGGAGCTGGGGGTGGCACACTCACTCAGAGTGAGTTAAAGTGCACATGCTTAGGGACATAGAAGAGACTCCACCACAACCCACTCTAGGAAGGAGCTCAATTCCAAAACTTGGGATGACAGGGGACCCCTGTTGTCCCATTTTCAGTGTAAATCTCAATGGGAATTTAAAATCCTTCTGTAACTACTTTCAAATGTAAGCATTTAGAGAGAAGCATCTGGCAGAGCTGTGTTCCTTACATGGTCATTCTCACACTTCAAGGCTTTACTTTTCTTTTTCTTCTTTTTGTTTTTGCCTTTTGTGTTACTCTCCTCTGCATTAGCCCAGCACTCCACACAGCTGTCTCCATCCTCCTCCTTGTCGTCGCAGCGATGGACGCAGGCATCGTCCCCTGCAAAACACAGCCAAGTTTCTTTTGAGATGCTGCAGCTCTGGGGATATTAAAGCATCATTATCTTCTTCCCAAACCTACCATTTTCATCATGGTTGCAGATGCCCTCAGTGCAGGCCACGTCCGAGCCCTCCCGGGACCCCGTTTCGCTGCCCTCCATGCTCGAGGAATAGCCACAGTCGCTGCCAGTACAGTGTGGAGATAAACCTGAGACAGAGGCCAAAATTACTGCCATCTGTAGGAACTGCTGCACATCCTTTAGTTATGCCTCTACCAAGAAAGTATTCAGAGAAGCCCAGAGAGGTTTGGGTTGGAAGGGTCCTTAAAAATCACCTCATTCCACCCCCCTGCCACAGGCAGGGACTCCTTTTTAAAAACAAGCGACCACTGTTCACCCCATGAATGGCAAATGCTTTTTAAAAATGAAAAATGCTAACGTTTGACATACCTTTCTTGATTTTAGGTGAGCCTAATAGGGTACCACTACTAGGACAAGTGCAAGAAGTGCTTTCATTAGTAACAATTACTTCTACACAGTTGTTGGCTTCTTCGGTGCTACCACAGGCTTTGCAGCTGCTTTCCGTGAAGTTTGAGTTCTCCTTCAAACAGAAACAAAAAAAAACTTGCAGGCACTGAAAGCAGCTCAGTGAACATTTTTGTAAAGGATACTCTTTTCCATGAGAAAAACCAGTTGACACTGACTGATAACAGCACTGCTTAGAATTCTTCACAAGTACAACACAACTAAACAAAACCCCAACCAATTTACCTTGACCCACAGTCACAGCCCATAAAGGTCAGCCAAGAGACACTGAATAATAATTGCACTTAAAGATTCCCCCTCTCCAAAAATTCAGTGGTAATTGTCTACAGGCAGCATTGGAACCCCCAGGTTCTGAGTGATCTTTAAGAAATCACAGTTGAAAAATAACCTGGCATAACCTGAACCTCAGATTTAGGATTAAACAAAACCCCCCTCACCAAAGCCCAAAAGCTGAGGACTCCCAGGTAAGTACTTTACAAAGGCTGTGCTCATCTGGAATTAAATTCCACCAGGGACCAAAAGACAATAAAATCCCTCAAGAATTCTACCATGGAACAGTGAGCTGATGGATGAAGCCCCAGAAAGCCCCAGCTACCCATGTTTACCTTTGCCTGATTGATTTCCTTCTCCTCTGCTGCCTGCAGAGGAGCAGGGATCTCACACACACATTTATTTTTCCGTCTGTTCTTCCGCTTTTGGCGTTTCTTCTCTTGTTTAAGCTCTCTCACTCTCTCTTCTTCTGAAAACTCTTCACAGAGCTGCTCCAATCGACTAATGCCCTGCACTTTTTCCACAGCCATCTGTTTACAGAGGTTAAATCCAGAAGTTATCACAATTCAAGCTTTTGCATTTATAAAAAAAGAGAAGGAAAACAGCCCAGTAATGAAGTCCCGGTAACACAACTATTGACTACAGGAGGAAAATGCCCACCCAGATGCAGTCACTTGGTTTAGATTGCTAGAAACTCATGTGTGGGGGAGCTCTGTTTTGCACCCATGGCCCAGATTCACATTTTTCTGTGAAGAATTGCAGATTTTGATTCATTACTGGATCTGTGATACTCTGATCCTGTGGGAGTAAAAAAACTCCAAGAACTAACCAGCTCAATGTTCCACTATGATCTTTGCTAAACTGATTTTCCTCCTCCTTCTCTGGTGTTTTAGAGAGAACAGTTATTATGAATGGAAGGTGAACACAACAAAAAAGATCTGTCATATAAACTGGTAATTAATATTAAGTATTGGTGAAAGGAGCTCTGTCTGAAGCTCAGGATCCCACAGGATCAGAGTGCATTTGGAACAAGCTGAACACAAGAGTTTGCAACCACTTTTGTAATTCAAAAGCACATCCTCCATTTTTACCCATAAACCAACCAAAAACTGTTGTAGCCTGAGCTACTTTCAATGCAATCAGGTGGAAAAACAGAATTAATAACACAGAAGGTTCAGTGCACTGTAATGGGCAGCTTGCAAATAAAAGGAAGCCTCAATCTTTGATATTCCAGTTTATTCCACATGGGAACACACTCCAGTTGTGCTGTGCATGGAAGTCACACAACTGAAGGAGGGATTGACTGCAACACCCTTAGCACTCCTTCCAGCCCAATGTTAGAAGGCAGAGTGACAATGGGCCCAGCTCCTCCATCAATTCAGACACGTTGGACAAAATTTCATGTTTTTACCTCAAAACTCTTGCGTAAAGCATCAACCCCCAGGTAGAAGAGCATCTGCCACGTCTGCTCCTCAGCCCGCAGCTTCTGCCAGATCCGGTGCAACCTCTCGTAGAGGTGGATGCCCAGGCAGGTGAGAACCTCCTCCTGGGCTATGTCTATTGTCTTGGCGTGCCTCTCTCTGCGTCTGGGGGAAAGTGGAACCAAAGCACAGCACTGTTAGAGCAGCTGGAAGCCAACCAAGGGATCAAAGCAGGGCTGACGTGTCTCTCTGGAGGTACAAGTGCAGCTGTGTTTGCAGGAGCAGCCTGGCAGGGCTCTGCTGTGCTGCATGCAGATGCAAAATAGAAAGGAACAGGTCAAAGCCACCACTGTGAAGCAGCATTGTGCCTTGCCACCACCTCTGGCTTCAAGTGCCACATCATGCTCTTCCTAGGAGGGATGGAGTTTAAATGCCAGAGATGTATTCTTTTGTGTCCTAAAATTTGCTGGAGTTCACAGCAACTATTTCACCATCAGTTAGCTCAAGCTGAATAAACACACAGGGAATTTTGTACATTACTTACCGTGCAGAGTACAAACATTTCATTAATAATCTAATAATTAATAATCATAATCTATTCATTATCCATCTATTATCTATCAATCTGGTCAATCTGTTAAAGGAAAACTACTGTGAAAGGATTTACCCTCCTCATTAAACAGTTATCTCTGAGCTTTAAAGGCACTGAGGATGATCTTTAATGTCACTTCCAACTCATTCTACGAGCTCAGAATTGTCCTTTTCACTGGAAGCTTTTAAGATGCTTTAAAAAGGCTCAGAAATACACAAATGGCAACAAAACTAACTTGAACACTTGGCATTTGGCAAAACTCAACCAAGGCTCTCTTTCTATTTCGCATATTTGAACACCTCAGTGGACAAGCAGGCAGCTCTAGGGAGTGAACAACAAACTGAAAGACATTTGGTAACTTTTTCCTTCCAGAGCACGGCTGAAACCTCCAAAGCGCTCGCTCCGAGCCTACCACCGGTACAGATACAACCACGAGTTCATCACACAGCAGAGAGGCAAAAAAAAGCCACTTTGGGCAAAGACACTGAAGAGTCAAATAAAGAAGCAAAGCGCTAGATAGCCCACTCTAGCCAATTACATACTCATACCCTCCTGCGAACTCGGGCTCGGCCCGGCCCAAGAGGTGCGCGATGAAGTCGGTCTCGCAGCACACGTGGATGTGGCGCTCGTGGGGGCAGCAGCGCAGCCCCTCGTACAGGGCAGCACAGTAACCCTTCTCCTTGCTGCAGTCCAGCTCCCCAATCAGGATGTTGTAGGCACGCAGCACTTTGTTCTTGCAGTCGGTGCAAAACCTTTTGGGTGGAGGGAAGCACAAAGTCAGGCTTGGCGCGCGCGAACGCGGTGATGGGTCTGAATCGGGGCGTGGGAGCTTCAAAAAATGGGGTTGTTAGAATATTTTGGTTTTATCCACCTAAATTGACCATCAGTTATCCCACCTGTTCTACATTACCAACCTTCTTATTATCCACCTAAACTGATCATGAATTATCCCACCTATTCTATATTACTAACCTGGATATCAAACTTCCGTCCTCCAAAGCGAATCCTTGATTTGAAGAAATTCCCACACAGAATTCAACTCAAAGATCAGAAATCTCAACAGTGAACAAATAGTGTTTGCTCACTCAAGTAATCCCTCCCTCAAGTAGTCAACCACATCATCTTCTAGCAATTCTTTAAAGTGTACTCAAGTGAGTGATAAGAAATAAGACAAAGTCCCCTCTGGTGCCTGCTGTACAAGAGCAATCCTTGTTTCCTCTACAAACATATTTTGAATTATTAGATTGCTGTGCTGATGGCCAAACGAGGGTTATTTATAACACAACGCACTCATTTTAAACAGGTGACAGCTCATGTGTGACAGGAGTATACTTATAATTAAAATACAAGCAAATTAAGCTCATTCTGTGTCATAAGAGGAGTAACCTTCAAGAGGCTACAGGATCTCTTGCTGCATGACTCTAAAAATGCAAGTCAGACAAGCTGCTCACATTTCAGCTCACAAAACTGGCTCCCCATGCCAGCTCTGGATGGTGTTTTTTCCCTTTCCTAGTGTCTCCAGCCACTTGACAGCACTAAGTCAAACCTATTTTGCTGTTAGAGCCACAATACCTGGCTGCTGTCTGCGGTGGAAGGAGAGAAAACAACAGTATTCTTGCAGGTTAGCACCAGGAAAGCAGCCAAGGCAGTGTTTAATGCCACAGGAGATTAAAGTTATTTTGTTTCCAAAGTGTTATTTCCACAGCACCTCCACCCCCGCGCCCATCTGTGCCCCCACAGTTGATATCAGAACCCTGAGACTGCTGGAAATTAAAAACTTCTCAATCAGCACAGCAGGTCCTGTGCACATGCAACTATAATTTAATGGTTTATTTCTGCCCTGCAAGAGAGATTTAACAGCACCAGGCATAAACAAGTGGTTAAAAAAAGTGCTTTAAAGGCAACAGCAAGACTAAAACCTGCTTGCACTAGTGCAGTTCACAGGATTTTGAAATGGCACATGTTCCCTGAAAGCCTAAAAACAGGCACAGCCCAAGAGCAGTGGAAGAGTGAATGAGAACACACAATTTTTAAACATTAAACTGTAAATCATAATTTAATCCTAGCCAAAAAAAAATTAAGACAAGCAGCTATGACTTCACCAGAGGTCTCCACATTTTCCCTTTCATTAAACACAATATATTCACCATCTTTGTCTCATCAACCACCCCAGTGCAGCCTGGCAAAGCTCCTCATCACCACCAAGCTGAGATCTTCAGCTTCACAAGAAAAAAATCCTCTACATTTTGACCATTTTTATCTCCCAAAAACGTGCATTCCTCAAAAAGGAAGGTGTGGTTTGCTCCTTTCACATACCTGTGTTTCCTTAGGTAGGTTTCTAACGTTTCTAGGAGACAGCTCGAGTCAATCAGGACCACTTCATCCCTGCACTCCTGGGACATCAGCTCCCACACATCCATCCAGCAACCCCTGCACAGAAATCACACAAAACTCTTCCATTTTCCTGCTGGGGGTCAGCAAAGAAGCCCAGCAGAGCCTCATTTTTTACCTGACTGCTCCCTGGGAAGGTCCATAGCAGAAAATGATGCTACACTTGCTCTCTTTCCTCTTCCTGTCTTCTCTACTTTTCTTAACTGCTCTTATTTTCTTTGAACTGAGTCTGCTACTGCTCCTTTCACTGTCACATAGTATTACCAAACATTTTTCAGACCTATAACATATATATTATCAGCTAGTTATTTTTTCTAAACAAATCCTATAGAAAATGCTGCTCTGTTCCTCAATTTCATTTGAATTCTTTATAGGTTACGCCTTAACATCTATGGAAATTTGGGTGAGAACTGAGATGCAAATTTTGCTGTCCATGTTTATAACTCAGACTCACCATGACATTCTAATGTTACAGCTGCAAACAAGTTGTGATTTTTAGAATATTACTTTAAGTATAAACAGATACAAGTTTTTATACTTGCCAGCTGAAGACAATTTGGTAAGATAACAAAAGAAAAAAAGCAAAACAAAAAAACCCAAACAACTTCCACCATAAAACATCCTACCTCAAATTTCAAAAATTCGTAAGAGTATCAAAACAACTCTACAACCCACATTTGGATGTGCTAAAAGTGAGCAAAAAATGCACTTTAATAACAAGTCATGTTACTTACAGGCTTGTCTACACTTGACACTTTATCAGAATGGTCATTTCTGTCTTGTGGATACAACAGAGCAGGAAAATGGGAAGAAGCAGCCCTATTTGCTAATTAGAGGAGTTTTATGTGCCATTACCCATTTGCCAGGTCATAGGGCTTGCATGTAGGAAAGTTTCAAATGCTCCAAGCCCCAAACAGAGCTGAGGAGCCAAAAGCCAGGCACAGACTGAGGACATCAAGTAACCCTCGAGTGGCATTAGCTGCTTACATAACTCCTCTAATTAAACACACAGCTCCAAATCAAAGCCTTTTTTGTGTGCAGGAAATGCCCAACAGATGCAACTCATCTGAAGGAGATTCTTGTAAAGATGTGGAGCAGGAGCTCTGTGTTGAGAAGAATCCATGAAGTTTGTTCTGTGACAACTGGGTGCCTCCACAGCCCAGCCAGAGGCTGGTTGTGCCCACTGCAGGCAGATTTATTTGAATTTCTATCAATGCTGATACACTCTGCTCACTTCTGAACACAACAGAGGGGTTTCAGCTGAGGAAGGGAGTGCAAGTCCTGCTTCTTTAGCAAGCTGCACTGCTTGCCCACAGGCCATGTTCTCTGATAACCCCAAAGTTTTACCTGCAGAGTATAAAATATTGTTCTTCCTTATATTCCCTATGAACCTGTTAGCACTCAAAATACTAAGGGGATTTATTCCAGCATGAATTAAGGCAATAAAAGCAGCATTTTCCTCTCTATTCATTCAGCCTTAGAATTGTTCTACCTTGCCAAAGTGCTAACTACAGGTTCCACAGCATCTGTTCTCACACAGAAAAGATTAAGCTTACTAAAAAAAAAAACCAAAACCCACTTTCAAGATGCTATGAAATTGCTTTATTTAAAAAATAAATACATATATATTCACCCCTATACTCTCAGGATCTTGTGTAACATAAGCTTTAAACTAATTTAGTGAAAGGCCTGTAACCAAAATACAATAAAAGATAATGATTAGTTCCCAGTATCCTCAAGCAGCACAAGCAAAAAATCAGGTGTCAAATTCCAAATGCCTGGTATCCCAGGGGATTTAACTAAATCTAGAGAGACTCCAATCTGCATAGAAAAATATATGTCCTGTAACTGGAAACCACGAGCAAGCTTTCACAGGTTGGAGGCTTAACCAGCAGCAGAACACAGCTGAGTAAAAAATGTCCAGACACACTAATTAAGCACAAGAGACTAATTTATTGGTCATCATATGAAAAAAAAAAATAAAATAAAAGGAGCCACCCCACAAACAAGAAACCTCCCTAAAATCCACAATGGATTTTAAGGGAGTGTTTTTCTGCTTCACCAGCTGGAATAAGTCATTTCAACTTCAAGACAGAGGAATACATGCATATTGTTCAGTGGTGTATTCAAAACATGCTGTCACTTTTGAGAAAATGCATTTTATGGAGTTCCAGTTTTAACCCTGCATCCAACCACAATAAAGCCCTTGGTTAACAGTTGTGCAAGGCATTTTTAATAATCCCATTCAAAATGATGTATATTTATTTATTTAGCATGTACCCTTTGACCTCAATGGGAGAAAATCTGCTGAGCAACCATTTAGGTTTAGAGCACAAAAACCAGTTTGTCTTTCTGAAGCATTGCTTATATCACAGTGCAGAAGCCATCTATGCCCTGAGCATGCCCAAAACTCCTGGTGCTTCTCTTCCTCTCCCCAACAACTATTTAGGTCTGCTACAATCCAACTGCTACTCTGGCAAACAGATCAGAGCAGAAAAATTGATCTTGATACTTAAAAATAAATGAGTCTCAATACTTGGCTTCCTTAAAATATTGTGCACATTAAACACAGACTTACCCCAAAGGTTTTGGTTTGTGTGTGTCCAGGGAGTGTAGTTGACACCTCTTGTTCTTCTTACTTTTGGGAATTGCATCAATCATGTCATTCAGTTTGGACCTATGAGGAAAAAAAAAAGTGAGGAACTTTGTATTCTGAAAACCACTGGATCAGGTTACACCACCTCACTCTCCCCATCTCAATCTCCTCAACTCTGCAGCAACCTTCCCTACTTTTCCTGCTAACTGGAGCAAGAAGAACGAGCTGGAAGGCCAAGGCACACTGCGCTGAGCACTCACTGTTTGCTCTGCTGACAGCTCAGCAACTAATGGCACTGGGGGATTTAACAAAGTGAAACAGAAGGTTTCACTTTCTCAGTGCTACCTTTCTACCCAAGAGCAGCAAACTTTAATGGAAAAAATTAACACTTATTTTACTTTTTTCCATGTCAAGTAATGAGGCAAACACCCTTCTTGCAGAGACCATGGAAACCCCACAGCGCCTGTACCAGATAACGACTGAACATTAAATATTGGCATCTTCCAACTGCAATCATGGCACTGCAGCTGGTGGTATCAAAGATTAGGTTTGCTTTGCTCCCAGTTTAGGCAACAAACAGCTCTAATTATGGATGTTGAAGAGGAGAATGTGCTGGGACAACCCAGCATGGCCAAGAAGGCACGGCACAGAGAGCGGGGATGGCACGAGCAGCTGGCAGACACTGACCCATGCACGTAGAAGAGTGTGTAAAGCTTCTTGGCATCAGTCATGCAGCTACGGGTGACTGAGAGCACCCCCTTGGGCCCCACGGTGAGGGGCTCCAGGGCAGGGTTCCCTGACTCCACCAGCTGGGAGAAGAGGCGCTCCACGCTGCGCCGGCAGCCCACGCACGGCACCAGCTGCGACAGCGCGCTCAGCACCTCCCGTGATGTCACCATCATGGCAATGCTCAGGTCCTGCTGCTTCAGCATGCTGTGTCTCTGCAAAAAAAAAACACAGAAATCAAATCATTTAACACTTATCTGCTGGTTTTTTCTCCTCTTTGTTGCCTCCTTTCACTGTGCTTTGGAATCACCGTCCCAACTGGGAATTCCTTTTTTCTCCACCTCAGTGCAGGTGTTATAGGAAAAGGTCTCATACACACCAACTGCTCACACTCACTTTTATCTTTGGCACATGGAAAGCAAATTTTATGGAAATCTCATTTACAACCAACTTGTTCTGCTCAGACCATGACAATTTAGCAGTATTTTTCCTGGGAGGCTAAATGCCATTTTCCATTACAATCCTACTAGCTGGAATTAAAGAAAGCACACATTACTGCTCAGGAGTGAAGCCTTTGACTTCAGTAGTGAACATCTAATGTCTCCTATTAATAGAACATTAATGAGAACACCTTCTAATATTGCTTATGTCAATAAACAGTTGTAGATGTGTCTCCTGGCCCCTGTGTCAAACACATCCAGGCACACATCCTCACAAAAAGCACATACCCTTCTAGTCCTTCTCACTGCTGAATTACTGCCTTGGCTTTCAGCAGCACTGGGGTGCCACCAGCAGAGCTGTGCAGAGCAGAGAGCCCCTTCCTCACACCCCAACACACAAACCCACATTTCAGTTGTATCTGCACAGATAATGCCATGCCAGCAGAGTATTTTCTGTATTATTGTCACATCACACAGTCAAACACTCCTCAAAGGACTTGCCACAACTTCTGGGGAAAGGAAGAAAAGACCACACAATACAGCAGAACTCACATCCACTGAAAAGAGAAAGTGTTCTCAGCTCCTGCTGTGCAATATGGAAAGCAGAGGTACCATCAGGTAACATTTAAGGTTTGTGCTCTTAGAGGAAGGCCCATTAAATCATCTGCCAAGCGCTATCACTCTGCAATAACCCTCCTTCCTGTAATTAATTGCAGGAGTCACAGCAAAGCAGGAATGAGCTATTTTCACAGCCCAGCTACACTTGGCATGCAGCACGTGTCTGCACTGCTGCTGTCAACCCTGAGCTGTGCAACTGCAGAGCAGCAAACTCTGCCCCTCTGGACATCAAGGGGCACCAGTGCAGCTGCCACAGGTGTTACAGTTACCAGCATTTGGCACATCAGTTTCTAGGATTAAAGTTTCTGGGGCACCACAAAACCAATTCTCACTACTTATCTATATAAAATCTACAAATTGGCACACAAATTCTACCCAGCTATGGGCACTGATGATAAAAACCCAATCTCAAGCAATCCACACTTCCACTTGAAAAGGCAGTTGAAAACTGCTCAGAAAAATACAAATCAAATGTATTGAGAAGCTGCAGTTCCCCATTCTAAGTTCTGAGCTCTCAGACATGCAGCAATTGCCTCCTGACAAGACAATGTGCAATAAATGCTGGGGAGGCCAGAGCACCACTAAGCCCAGTGCACTTTGGTACCAATGTGTGACTGCTCCCAGGTGCTGACGTGTCTGAGCCACTCCAGGAGCCACAACCTCCTGCAGAAGCAAAACCACAAACCTGAGGAAAGCAAAAAATCTCACTTCTTAGCGAGCATTATTTACCTGGATGAACTGTTTCAATTGTGTACTGTTATTCTGATGTCCATCGAGGTTCAGCACATTATCAGGAAATTCCATCACCATCTATACAAGAGAGGAAAAACAACTTAAAGAGGAGCTTTCAGACAAAACAAACAAAAAGTCAAACAGAGCATGGTTGTTTTACTTTCTTGGGGGAAATAAGAGAGAAATTATGTTAAATGCTCATTCTTTTCACATAATTACTGGAGCTTGGGAAAGGATAAAAGTAACTGTTTCAGATAGTGAATGCTTCAGCCAAGTAATAAATGCTTCATTAATATAATGTTCTAGAGGCAGTTTATAAATGGCAACTCTTAAATAGCTGTTAAAAACCAAAAGTTGCTAAATGGACCATCAGTATTTATATTATCATCTACATGACTTGAGACCCTGCTTCAGTTAAAAAAAAAAACCAAAAATACCTTCAACACACTGAGATCCAAATGGACCCAACAGCTTAACTCAATTTATAAAGCTCTGAGGAAACAGTCACAACAGTTTAATGACAGAGTCGACTCCTCCAAAGGCTAATTTCAAACCGTATTAACCCAACAAGGTACTCCAAGGCATAGTTTGCTTTGTGTGATTGCAGCTGCAACTCTCAAGAGGCTCAAAGCAAAATGTTAAGCCTACAGAACAATGTGATTACTTGTAAGTAATTAATAACATTTCTTATCAAATTACTGAGAAACAAAGAGGGCAATTTCTTGGGAGGAGGCAGAAATCAGCAAAGTAACTTTCAGCCAAAAATCCAACGGTACAACATGGAATAAAATGAAAGCTACTAGAAAAACGTGTAAAGCCTGGCTTAGTTCTCTGTCCAAGCTGAAAAACACAGAATTTGTCAATATGCATACTGAAAGTTCACGTTAAAATCTGAAAGACAAATTACCAACTCTGGTTAATAACCCCAATGCAAATGAACACCAAACAAAACTGATTCATCCCTTTGCCTCCTTCCACCTTGCCTGAGCTGTGAAGGCACAATTCCCTGCTGCCTGCCCAACTGCCACCACTGCCTCCAGAGAACTCTCTCGCTCACTCTCCCAGGCACTGAGCACCACTCCAAAATAAACACCATTTCTCTGAGAGCAAGGCACGATTTTGCTGTCCCGTGTGCCCCAATCTGAGCGTTGGCACAGCTGCCTTATCTGTGTGCAGAGCAGTGCCAACCCCAGCCCTCACTCCTCTGCCAGCTTCCCCCACCCCTGATCCATCCCCACCACTTTCTGCTGCACATTTGCAGCTTTCCTGCATCACTAGTGTGGTGTTTCTGTGGGCCAGGAGCTACAAGCAAAAGTAAAAGCTCTATCTGGTAGTAACAGAGACAAGAGATAAATCTGCTTATTTCTCCCCCCTCACCTTCATCTCCCACTATCAGAAAACACCCTGAGGTATTCTGTACAACAGAGCAAAAGAATCAAAGACTAAATTAATTCATGTGTCTGATGAGATTTTATTAAGTGGTTAAACATCAACCACCATCACACCCTGAACTGGAAAGGGAAAAAAAAAAATCCTGTAATACCACATCAAATGGAATGCCTTCTAGAAACCATAAAAGCTGCTTAAGAAATGAAAAGGGTTCAATATTGAAACCTCCTTTAATTTCTGGCTGAGCCAGAAGGAACAGGGAAGTGTGGTGGTGAAGAATGCACTCAGGGCAGCAGGATCTCCCTGCACCTGAGCTGCTACAAAGCAGCACCCCCTGAAGAGCACACGGGCCATCCACTCCTCATTTGCAATCATCAACTCACCAATTCCAGGTTTAAGGCACAGATTAACTCTTCCAGCTAACAGGCACAGTTGTTCCCATTGTTTTTAAAATTTGAGTTTTTCAAAAGAGGTAACAGAAGCCAGTTACTATCAATAACCACCATTATTTTTTTTTTAAGATGGTGCTGCAGATGTAAAATTCTGTTTCAAAGACAGCTGCATGTCTTGTAATAGCTCTCATTAAGTATTTAAAAAATAAATTATAGATGACAGACAAGGAAGCTCAGAGTTCATTCACTTGCTTCTGCAGATTTTTTTTTAAATAAAAGCCTCCAGAAACCACCGAGAAATCCAAATAGTTTGTAACAACAGTAACAGAATTACGAAAAAAAATAAAATGGACACAAAGTAAGATTTTTTCATGGTGAGGATGACTTGCACTTGCATAACTGCCTTTCCTCCAGATGGATATAAAACTGATTTACAGCTAGAGGACCCTTTCAATCATGAGGATGGTGTAAAAGAAGGGCAGCAACAACACAGTGCCATTACACAGAGTTTGGGCCTGGTGTTTCTGGGACTAAATCACAAATGGAATTTTAGGTCTGCTGAAGTCATCCACCTGGTAGAGCTCAATTTTCACTCTCAACTTATTACACACAACAAAAACAACAAGAGCGTGGCAAGTCTGCATGACACAAACTAATGGGTAATTTTCACAGGGAGTCCAGGAAGGAGTAAAAAAAATAAAAAAATAAAAAAACAATAATAAAAAAAAAATAATAAAAAAAGAGAGAAAACCAAGAGCTTAAAACCACATGGAAAATGAATGGGCACATTAACTTTCAAGGTGCGGCCAAGACACCAAAAAACTCAAACATGCACTATTCCTGCACAGTGCTGGGTTTTCCAGGTCACAGCCCCTCTAGCAGAGGCAGATGCTGCTTTGGACAACTTTAGGGGAAACTTTGCCAAATACCTGAACACAGTTAACCAGAGAGAAGCCAAAAATAGTGACAATATTTGATAAATTAATAATATACCACCATTCAAATTGATCAAAACTAAAATACAGCCACAGGACTTCCTTCAAATGCAGCAAAATCACATGGCGACTGTCTGAAGACATTCAAGTTTTGCTCTGGAAGGTGGAAGAATGGTCTGGGTTGGAAGAGACCTTGAAAATCACCCAGTTCCACCCCCTTGCCATGTGCAGGGGCACCTTCCTTACCTAATAAAACTCAGGGATTCTTCCATCCTAAACATGAGATTAAGTGGTGTAAAATGGGGATGATTTAAATTCCTAAAGTAACAACAGTTACTGCGCCACTATCAAGAGAAATCAAATATAAATCTTTGAGATACCAAATTACACTAAGTGCAATATTATCTTCAACGCATTTTCATGCTTTAAGAATTAAAACAAAGAGCAACTGGCTAGTTAGAGAATTTTTTCCATTTGCTCCGTGTTGCTCTACAATGCAATTTTTGAACCTTCCTCTAAACACACGAGGAGAAGGACCAGAAGCTGCATTTAGTTGATTTTTCCACTGAATATTCTGGAAACGGCCAAACCACCACGTTTTCCAATCCACAGCAACACCCCGAGACGGGAACTCTCCCGATTTGTTACATTTCTGCACACTCGATAAACCCCGACTTCACGGCAAAGCTTTCGAAAACGCCTCCAGCCCTTTCTCGCCTGTTTTCAGAGCAGAACGAGCAGCCGGATTTTTATTTTTTTTTTTTTTCTTCCACGGTAACATGGCTCCCTTCCTTCCCAGCTGAAAAATGGCTTTGCTCCACCCTTGAGCACCGAGCCACGCTAGTGGCTCCGGCACAACTTGTGCACAGGCCCCGGCACACAGCGATAAACTCCCTCATTATGCGGTTCGCCCGCTCTCACAGCCGGCCATCAGATAAAAACAAAAAAAAAGAAAGTTGCCACATTCAGCTGTGTTAACCCCGAGTGTTGCAAAGTCCCAAAGATTAACGCTGCAGGAGCTCGAGGAGGAGCCAGCGAGGCCCGGCGAGGAGGAAAGGCCCGGCCTTGGGAATTGCAACACGCGGGAGGCGCGGGCAGAGCGGGACGGGCCCGCTGCCCGGGACTCACCGTCAGGGTGTCATCGATGTACAGCGGGATCTGCCTCTTCTCGAACGGGAACTCCTCCTCGCCGTCCCGGCACACCGCCACCAGCCGCGCCATCGCTGCTGCTGCTGCCGCTGCTGCTGCCGCTTCCTCCCCGCTCCAGCCTGCGGGCGGCCCCGGCCGGAGGTAAACACCCGCCGCGCTTCCCCGCCACACTTTCACCAGCAGCCGGCACCCAGCCTGCGCTCCCCATCGCCTGATTCACCACGGCGAGCCCGGCCCGCCCAGCCCGCCGCGAGGGACCCGCGCGGGCCGGCAACGGGCCGGGAATGCGGCAGCGCACGGGCGGCGGGGCGCGGGGTGGGGATGGAGACCTCAGGGAGAGGGGGATACGGAGACCCGAGTGGGGGAGATGGGAGAGATGGAGCCCGCGGGGGAAAATG
>VZTT01011169.1:78528-114544 GCA_013400855.1 Buphagus erythrorhynchus | reverse complement strand
ATAATATTTTAATAATAACTTGAAATCAATATCCTTTGTCACAGGATGTCAAAACACTTTATCGATAAAACCCAATTAAACTTCCCATTATCCACCTTTATGATCCTTCCCACTGGTTGCTCTCAGGGTGTTTTATGAGGGGCAGGTCCCTGCCATCGTTGTGGTGAGGAAACTGCAGCACAAGGAAGTTAAACACCTTGTTTGCATTGTCTCCAAAAATCAGTGCAAGATGATAAGAGATCCTATGTGTCCCTATACAGAACCTATTGCTGTGTGCAGCAAATTACTGTAGCACTTGAATAACAATGAACAGTTTCCAAGGTTGCCCTCCAAACTAGTGCTGAGGTGGTAAATGAAGCAGGTTTGAACTGCCTGACTACAGGGTTTCGTATATCTGCACAACTGTTTGAGGTCAGACCTATGCCTGCCTCAAGCAGGCTGGTTGCAAACAAGTGAGGGTCCAAAAACTGCAAAGCTTCATTAGTTTTGGGCTGTTTCTCTGCAGAATTTACTGCAATTGCCTCACAGGCAGGGAATGGCTGACATTCACCTGCTGTGTGTGGAGGGGGATGGGCACAGATGTGTCTGCAAAGGACCAAGCAGCCAGGTCCCTTGCTAAGCATCATGCATTTGTCAACCTCAATGCAGACTTAGCAAGGACATTTCAGAATTCAGTATTCTGGAAGGCAAAACTGAAACTGAAAATGTTACTCAAATACAGGATTTAGCTGAGACTGTGACCAGTTAGTAAGCATGTCATACAGTGTATAAAAAGTGTTATAGCATAGGACCTGAGCACTACAACCACGGGAGATTTTCCTTGTATTGCCCATCTATTTATTCCATATACTGAAGGTACTTTCAGTACTTTAAAGTTAAATCTTCAGATTTCAAGTTAGTCTTTCTTTCTGGTTGTCCAGTTTAAGACCCGGGTTAGATGATTAATTACAGATTCTTCCAGACAGGAACTAGCCCTCAGCACCCAATCCTTACATTATAGATGCTCTGTAGCAAAGAAAGGTGTCTTAAAACTGAAGATGTTACTCTGCATTGACATCAATGCCAATTAAGATACACAAGATGCCAAAAAAGAAGCCTGTAAAAAAGCTTGTAAAAGCTCGTAAAGACTATTTAATCTAGAATCAGTTTTTTGATCACACATTCGCCTCTCAGCTCTGAAAACCTTTGTTCAGGTACCTGGGTCTCTCTCCATGTGCCACCATGGGACATGATGGCAATTATAGTCACAGGAAGTAGTTAAGTAGGTAGTAAGCAAATAGGTAGTTAAGTGCCTAAGACTAGGCAGAATGAATCAAAGACCCTTATATGAACTCCTAAAAGCAGAGGTTCCCTTAGAAGTTTCCTTGCCTATAAGTCCCTCTGCCTTATTCTCCTCAAAAATCTTTGAAAGAGCAAACTAAATCCATAAAGCAACTCCTCATGGTACAACATTTTTCTGATTTTCCCCACACCACAGCTTTATCCTTAAAGACCTAATGTTAATTCGGTTTTTTTCTACTTGAATTTGACAGATCATCTGTATAATAAATATCTTTAAACAAATTTTTCAGATATCGGTAAAGATAGATTCATTTGAAAGGGTAAATAACCTGTTTTAAATAGTGTTCTGAAAAAGAGTGTCCAAAACTATCTATGAAATCTGCAATCATAAAAGCTTTCTTTGGAACAGATTAGAGACAAAATATTTCATTTGCTTTGTTAATGTCCTTTCATTTGAGTCATAATTATATCCAAACTGCAGCTTCTGAGGGCCACACAGAATAATCCAAACGCCTTTGTTTCCGTGGATTCATGTTCTGTTGTTTCCATTCCCATTGCAATACTGGTTAAATGAATGAGGACTCTGAATGCAAAGGCATGCAGTATTCTGGGACTTATAAGAAGCTGAAATGCTTTGATGTTCTTTCCAAAGCCTATAGGCTGATTCACTGCTCTTTTCCCACTCTATCCTTGACCATAGCTTTCCTCAGTCTTTGTGTAAGCTACAGAGCACCCTCAGGTCTGAACTGTGAGAGAAATGTAACCAGATCAAAACATCTCACACCTAACCAAAGTGCCTCACCTGGAGATGATGTGGTCATTTCCTTGCCAAGCCTGGGCTCCACAAGGTGCTGCACTAACTGCTCACAGGTAATCACTAGAATGGACAGTGAGTCCATGCCTTATTTGCTAAATTGCTCCTTTCTGAAATTAGAACCATCCTTTCTTACCCATTTTGTCAGAAGTTAGTGGTGATAGTCTAATGTAATATCTTGGGCTTAATGCCAGCACAAATTTAACAATGGGGAAATAAAGGCAACCTGGGCAAATTCTTGATGAAAAATGAAAAATGCAAGAGTTCAGAAACTTCAGCAAAACTTAGACCCCCGATCCAGATCCAGAATGACTTGTGTCTCTTGTGTGTAGCATGGGGATGCAAAGGTTGAAACTAATCCTGAGAATATTAATGTCATGACACAACCTTTGCAGCTGAAGTGCCCTTTCTTACCAGGCTACAGAATTCCCCACTTCATGGCAATACTGAGAACATCAATATACATGCTTTGCCTTAATTTAGTCCTCAGACATAGCCACTCTTAGATGACACATATCCTGGATAAAGAAGAACACTGATTTGATCCAAGACAGCTGAGATGTATCTGAAAAAAAAGAGATGTTATTTTCTACCAGATGTAGCAGTAAGAATAAGGGAATTCCATAACACAAATTAGAACTAGTACACTGTAAATTATTTCCAAAAAGCGCTCAGAAAGTANCTCAGAAAGTCTTTCAAGTAAATTAACAGACTTTACCAGAGACAGACTAAAATACAACACATTTCTAACATCAAATGCTATTAGTGTAAAAAGAAATAGAACAACCAACATAGTAAGACCATGTTCATAATTCAGTGTGATAAACTAATTCTAACCAGCTAGACAGTGTTACCTAAAATCATGTTACTGGTCTTTTAAATCAATATCTCATGTTTCTTCCCTGATAGCAGCTCAGATTCAGAAATTGTTTTAATCCAAGGTATATTATAAAATATTTTTCTGCATGTTGACATTACTGATACAGGCCAATTCTCCTGTCCACACTGCAGGAATTGTGAATTATCTGCATGTGGAAATCATGGTGTTAACAACCTGAGCCCAGAGCAGGGGATGAGAACAGAATATCCAATTGAGATCTGCAGTGCAGATAAGCCTTCTGCACCAAGAAGATGTGGATTTTACCCATATATCACAAACATATAGTATTCTGAAACTTGCTTATCTTCAAGTGGCATGAAAACACAAAGAGAAAAAGCCTTTCTGATGTCTGATAATGAGAAACATGGCTGACTTTCAGATTTGAAGCTGTTTAACACACACACACAAAGAAAATGAGAGATAAATATTTGAAAAAATTTGAAATTAAAGGAAAAAATTACTTATTACAGTCAACATCAACTAATGGATCACACTTATTTTGTGTCAGTTTCAAAAAGCAGGGGGATTTTACTAAGTGCATCCAAAAATATTCACTAGAAAACACAGCAAATATGTTACAAACTCATTTAAGCCACGGAACTCATCAACGCTGTTTGCAATTATGAAATCATTTGGGGATACGGTATTTTTTTTAGAAGGAATTGTTTTGCTCTTAGATGAAAACCACATCATAGTCCTTCAGACATAAATCTTTTATTGTATCTTCAAGAAAGAAGCTGGAAATTGTGCAACAAGGCGCCACTGATAAAATGTAAGCATCCCCTTGGAGTAATCTGGATGAGCTCATTACTTGAGGAAGATAACAGGGTATGTCATGGTTACAAAACACTGCTTTTCCTTTTCAGTTAGTGACAGAGGAACGCAATGAACATAGTCCTGTGCACAATGTAAAATAAAATACTTGGCTCTTCAGGACAGCAACTGCTTCTGAGTCTTGGCTTTGATTTACTTCACTTTACAGTTAGAAATATCGATCACCATCAGGTGGACAATTTCCTTTTCATTCATTGCAGGTAGAATTAGCGTCATAGCCAAAGGCTGCACATCAAAGGCAAGTAAAAGGAAAATAGCATATGATGTAAACTGATGCAGCGCTCTGACAGAACTTCTTTCAGATGTGACCTGTGACAGTCTAAGCCTTCAGCCTTCATTCATTGTGGTCTCACTTTCATCCACATCTTCTGTGTGCCTGCCCTCCATCTCCATTTGCCAAATTCTGTTGTAGAGCTAAGGATTTTTCACTTCTTAGGGGACTCAAATACATTTAGGTGACTGAGCCACAGTCAACACAAACTTTTTCCACTAATAAGTAATGAAACTTCAAGGCTCTGATTAGCTTGCAAAACTTAGCCTTTACATGGCTTGGTAGGCCATGAAGAACATTTTCTATGACTGCCCAAACATAGTTTCAGAATCACTTTTGTCTATTCTTCTGTATGCCAAATAAAGGCTTAGAAGAAACCCTACAAATCCTCTGAACACAGACTAAGGCAGAAGACCCAGACCCAGGTTCTGCACTTTTCCTCTGATTCAGATGGTTTTCAGGAGCAGCAGTTCAAAACACCATTTCCATCAACATCACTGATCACAAAGGGACCACTCACTGGGAATGACTTGATGAAACAGAACATGGGGGAATTAATTTCACTAGGGTTTGCACCAATATGAAGGTATATTGTACACCGTATTTCTCACCATCACAATTTATTTGCTACGTTCAATTGAATGTCAAATGATATTACTGCATCAAAACTTCTGTATTGAACATATTATCTGTGTGTACAAATACAGAGACCATGCCTTCAGTTTCAGACTTTACAGAGACAGTAAGGCCATGAATTCAGTCCTTTTCCTCCTCCTGTAAAATAGAAGCCTACTAGACACTCATGTAATAAAAAAATTCTGGTGCAATTTCATTTGTTACTTAAATAATCAATATAAATNNGTTACCTAAATAATCAATATAAATCTGTGATTCTGGAGCCTAGGTTGGGCTTGCCATGTGTTTACAGCAGAAAACCTATGTAGAAATGCAAGAGGGAGGACTTGAGGTTACAGCCTTTCGTCTTTGCCATTCCTCTTCCTGCTGTCCCAAGAAGAAGCCAGGCAGCCATAAATGTACCCAAAACTAGGGAACAAAAAGAGAAGAAGTTAAGATCAAGATATATGGGCAAAGTAAGAAGGACTCTGAGGTGGAAGGTCACCCTATGACAACAGCTGACTCCTGAAGAATATAAAAGACCTTATCCAAAACCAGTTTGTTGTTGCCAATCAGAAAGTAAAGAAGACTCGGTGGCCAGTGTCTTTTATTCTCTGTGTCCCTTACAAGTGATGCTGATCGGCCCAGTTGGACAGACATGTCTTGGTTCTTGGGAGTCTCTCTGATTTAAATATGACAGAATACATGTTTGGGAGTGAAATCCATTCGTTTTAAAATAAATACAACCTTGCACCATAAGGTCTCTTGTTGAGTTTGTCACATCCTATTCTCCTCTAATTAATCCTTATGCCTAACCTGATATTCCTGATAAAAATATTCTTCTGAAAATAACTAGATATAAATGCCAGATTTTAATGTGCAAAAGGCAATACACATTTCTTCTTCCTGATAAACAGCACTGGTGCTTAAGCCAAAGCCTAAAGAATCTTTCTATGTCTAATGCTCTTGTGGTAGTAGGAGTAATACAATTCAGTAGCATTCTCTGAAAGCAAATAAATTCACTCATTAAAATACAGCTATTTTAGGTGGATTCGTTGTTATGCACAGATCACCACTTTATTATGCACAAATCTTCCCACAGAACCACAAGCCTCTTCCAGAGAAAACAGATATATACCAAGTACCTGAGAATTCACTTATTGGAATCAACAGTTAGAGCAAGTAGAGCGGTCTACCATAGCAGACAGAAAATAGTTATCTGAGGGACAATGTTCATTTATTGCCAATATAATTCTTCAAATAACAGTGTAACATCCATTTCTGATTTCTGTTGAGCACCAGTGATATTCATTGCTTCCCGTTGTAAAAACAGAATCTTGCTTCAGTTACAAGAAAGGTCAAATCCTGACTAGCAAAAGGGGCACAGCATAGTCATCATTTCAGAAACTAGGTTCACAGATTTCATTTCCCAAATATTAGTTACCTAAGTGTTGATATTTACAGTCATCTTGTTCTTCTGTTTCCTGGACCTAGTTAAAGTCAAATCTCCACACGGAATGGATTCCTAATGCACAACCTGAAAATGTCATTGGACACCTCTACAAAGTGTGCTGGAGTCTTCTGAGGAATGGTTTAATATAAAAGATAGGTGTCTGTTAATATTCCTAATAATTTCTGAATGTGTTCTGAGTATATCCAGCTCTTGCAGAGCCGAATTGATATCAATGATTTGCCTGAAGAGAGGAATGTCAATGCCTAGCTGCAGTGGGCTCCGAACACTATTTGCAATCACTGGTTCTGTTGCTCTCAGTGTGGGACCTATCACTGCCCCACCTGCTGTTAATGGGCTTTTCTCTCTCTGTCTCTGCAGCTTTTCTCTCCTCTCTGTCAGTGCAGCTATGCTTGGGTTTTGACATCCCTCCAACAGGCAGGACTTATTCCTGCCTTTCAGGAATGTTTCCCCATAGCAATACACTGAAATACAGGAAGGAACTTAGGCCATGTCTTCAAGAATAAAGATGTTTTGTCACAGTGTCTGAAGAAATATGGGTCCCAGAAAACCCAATATAGCATGTTGGATAACAAAATAGTTGGATTGCCTTGTAGGAGCACAGCTTGCAAAAAGCAAAGTGAAAGCAGAATATAGAGCAATGGTGTACGCTCCTGTTCAAGACATCCACCCAGTGAATCACCCAGTGATTTTGGTCTGTCTGAACTAAAAGGGATGGATTCGACTCTTTTGGGCCTTTTCAACTCTGCAATTCAATGATCCTGTTTCACTGCATGAACAGATCTCACTACTAGCTTTGGGTCAAGATACAGCCCAGCTCCCTAAGAAACCAAAAATATTTGGGTTTTATTATGATCTTTCACATTTGATTGTTTCCATGTATTGTAGGTAACGATAAGTTAACCAGTTCCTACCTTTCCAGTAAGTTAACCCTACTCTACATGTGGCTTAAATATTACACTCAGAGAACAGAGCACGAGGCATTATTTAGAAGCATTAATAAAGCAAACTGCCAACAGGTTGGAGAAAATAGGAAAATAGGTTCATCCAATGTGGCAGTATGGTGCTGGTTAATAAGTAACAGATAATGAATAAAACACTATATCAATAAAAATATTTCATTGAATTTATAAAATGCACAAAACTCTATAGGACAGGTTTGCTTTTGTTAAAATCTCATGTTAAGCAGACACTGAAAGCAAACGGAATTAAGATGTCTGCTTAGTTCTAGCAAAATGTTCTTCCATTTTTTTGAGGAATAAAAGAACAAAATTCAACTGAGAAGTAAATTCATTTCTAACAAATACAAGCATTCAAGTATCACTGTACATCCAAAATCCAGATAAAATGAGACTTCTTAAAAATTCTGTTTACATTCCCTGTAACATAGGTTTGTCTGCACTGAGCTGTGACACATAAGTCCTCCCTTGCAGGAAATCCAGTCTTACCTGCAACCCACACAGTGATGTAGCACAAAGTCATGGTCTTTGTCTTGCACATAAAGTCATCAAGCAAAAGGAAGGACATTTGACTTATGGCAGAGTGCTGCAAGACACAAGCCCATGCTCAGAGGAGCCCCTGAGAAGGCAAAACCAAGACATTATGCTGTACTGGAAGAAGACACTTTGCTAAATTGGTTTGGATAGACATAGAGGGTAGGTATATTTATCTATAAATGATATATAGTCTTCAATTTATTGAACAGCAATAGCTCTACAGTACAAACATGTAGGAGTTTTCAGTGTCAAAGGTGAGTAAAGCTCAGCCTGTGCTCCCTTGCTACCACTCAAAGTCTGCAATTTTGGCAGGTGCTTTCACCTTCTGAAGATTTGCTCCCCCTGAACAATGGATACAAGATTCATGTGTTGGCAGCACAGATCTGCAAGACTTAAATAATTTGGTAGATCTGTCTGATGTTACCACCTATGGGTTACAGAGGGCCTTAAAACCCAGTGAAAATAATACATAATGACTTAACAATAAAAATTTAGATATTAGGATAACACAGATTTTGCTGACTTACTACAAGTCTCCATATTATACAAATGGCATGCACTAGGTCTGTTAGCAACTTTAAACCCTTTTTTCTATTTCCTTTCTTATCTCAATGTGTATTATCTGAAGCAAACTTTCAGTAGCCAAATACAACTATTTTGTGTGAGTTCTACCATTATGAGACACTATCTCAGAAAAAGAGAACCAAGATATTCAAGGCAGCTTCTGCTTTGAAGAGAGAAAACATAACTGTTTTTATGAACTATGGCAAGAATAAATTGTTCAACGACAAGCTAGTAATTTTTTTTCATCATTTTAATGGAAAGGTGTACAAAGTCAATTAATGCCCCTCCACTCACTGGTGGTCATTAGCACAGGAGCAGTCACACTGGCCAGCTCAGAAATCCACCTTGCTCACTGGCCTCCGTCCACCTCTAACCATCAGTGGGTGTTTCATGGAAAAATATTAGAAATAAAGCAAATTTAGAGTGCTTTCCCCCAGTGTATTCTTTTGGTTTCTGAGAACAGTAGGGCCTTCCTGAGGTATGATTGGATCTATACCATTATTTTCAGTAGCTATCAATGCACGTCTTCGTCTTTTCCTGCAGAAAGTAATTTTTGAAATCACTCTGTCTTGATTGCTTAGAATTATCTATTACCTTTGTGTCATTTTGTCTTCTATCATCTACTATTACTTTATGACCTTGCCTTTACACATTCACCCACATCTAGTGGGATCCCATGGTCCTTCAGTTACAGAGTTGGTTTTTTTATGAGAATCAGGGCTAAGTTCACCAAAGAATGGTTTCAAAAAGAAGATTCCAATCTTTTCCATTTATGATAAATTACTGAAGCATTTTCAATAAGATCTGTGCCACGTATGAGCAGGTTCTGAAATCCTTCATGCATGAGCAGGTTCTGAAATCCTGTTTTAAAATTATATTTACTTGTATAATAAAAATAAGGATAATAAAGAATAGAATGTAAATATACTCAGACCACAGAATATGTAGGGACCAGGTCTTGGAATAAGATTCACACCCTTGAAGGGAGATGAATATCCAGATAGCTTGATATATTTGGTATAAAATCTTTAGAGGTAATGACCAAGTGTGTTCACCTGACAAGCAGGCAAACTATTATATTTCAAAGTTTATCACTGCTATTATTTCTAGGTCATGCACCTCTATAAATAAACAAGAAACAAAAACCTCATCAATGTTATAGCCATGTCATCAGAACCAATTATTTTTTGCATTAGGGACTCCTGTATGATTGATTTTAAAAGGCAGTTAAAAAGAAAACCATTTTAGTCTACTGGATTAAAAACAAACAACAAGGCATTAAAGGAGTAACAGAACTGATGGATTAAAATGCTCATAGGAAAGACAACAGTGAATTGCCTGGCATTTTTCAAAAGCTAGGATAAAAAGAATTCAGTTCCCAATCAACAAAAAACTGGCAAAAGGCAGGAATCCAGACTCCCTCAGATTTATGCTTTATCTGCCAATTAGCATTAGCAGGCCTGATCTAGGTGTCTCGCCAGCTTGTGGTATCATAAAAAAACAACAAACCTTGAATGTGTTATCAGCACAGAATGTGTAATTACTTTAAGCATCAGCTGAAAATTACAGTGTGATGAATTTGTAAATTTGTATATATTTATTGTAGAGATAAAGTTGTTGGAGTAGATATAATCTATACTTGTGTTTAAAATCCTGGTTTCAACTATTTCAGTGCCAGCAAATTTTATATTGAAAATAAACACTAGTAAAATGTTAATGGATTATGATACTGTTGCAACATATAAATTTTTTTGGGCAACTGCTGTTCCTTATCTGAAGAAAATAATCTTGAGTCACTGACAGCACAGATTCTTATCCATGTGACTGGAAGGATGCAAAGCTAAACATGTTTACATGATTGTAAGATGGGATCATTTGCTAAAGTCGGCCTGATCTTTCAAGACTCACTCAGAGATCACAGACCATAGCACACAGAATAGCTGCTGAATGATGCTAATACTGTAATTATTAAATAAATAACAATTAAAACCTAAATTATTCAAATGTGCAAAATTAAGAAAAATGACTTCTCTTGCTTCTGAAATGACTAAGATCCTATTTTCCCCAAAATAAACAAAGATTTACCCATGCCAAATGTTATTCAGCAGCAACTAAGCATATATGTACAAATTACCTGAGGGGAAAATAAAGCCTGCATTATACTATATCTCAAATTTGATGATAAAAATTATCATTTTACTTTTCAAATCTCCTGTATATCAATTGTTGAGTAGTAGTGTTTCCATTGTATTCCCATTTACCTCTAGCTTCCCATCATCTCTCAAATGCCATGTACTTCACGAGCCCTATGGAAAAAAGTAATCTTTTTTGATTTCTCAGCATAGTATTTCAGACAGTGAAGCCTTATTTTTCAGTGAATACTCTCTATCATTCTTCACTAGCTAAATAACAATGTTCCTGTGGATTTGCAGGTGTAATTTATAAAAGTTTTTGAAAATCTTCTCCATTGCATTGATCTGAAATATGTATTCTTCCATTACTATTGACACTTATTTTATAAATATAAATTTGGAGGAGGAAAATAATTTCCTCTTCAAGTTAAGGTTAGAGAAAATTTTACAGTTTCCTGGTGAGATGAAGTCAAGGCTCTTTGATACTATTCACCTAATAAAAGGAAGAGATAGACATGTCAGGACAGGCAATAGCAGCATGATTGTGGGGTAGATCCAAGTCACCAATCTGAAGCAAAGAAAATGTTGTCACAAACCCCACGTTCCTGCAAAATATTAGTGTGTTGGTAAAGTGATTTTTTTATACATAAAAAAGATAAAAAATATTTTTATATATAAAAAATATTTTGTTAGCGGAGTCCTACTTGTTTCTTAAAAAATATTCACAGGAAGAAGCAGAAAGAAACTGTGAAGTATAAATACTTTTATAGATATTGTATTACCTTCAAAGAGGTAACTGCAACAAGTGCCCTTCAGGTCAAAGTTAATAAACTGGAAAATGAAGCTTATTTCATAGCTATAGCAGCTAGAGATGTTTGCCTGCTTCTTCCCTCATCAATACTGTGTCTAGTAGCAAGGTTAAAGACAATAAAAACTAGCAATGAACATAGTGAGGGAGCAGAAACAAATGAAAATGTGTTCAATTCAACCTGGTGTAAATCTATGGATGCAAGGGCCCTCTGTACCATGTTGCAAGAAATATCTCACACAATATTGAGACTGTGATAAAAACACTAACACTGAAGAAAAAAAAGGATGATAAATCCTGTTCTTTATGCCAGGCTTTGTTTGTAGAGTTGTCTTCTTTACCTTGATTTTGCTTCTTTAGAGGAAAACCAGGTAGACAAGGCTGACAATTCACTTGTAGAAGCAGGAGCTGGTTTCCCTCCCTACTACAGGCAAAGCAGGAGTGGAAACAGCACTGGAGCTGCAGACAAGCAGAAGGTGACCGATCAAAACAGCTTGTCTGAGTCTGAGCAGTACCCAGTAGCTCTCGGGCTTGTTAGACTCCAAGAAGAGAAGAGGGGAAAAAGTGTGGTAGCACTGCAAGCAAAGCAGATGGAGCACCATGCTGTTCTTTTCTTGTATTTCTCTGTGTCTTCAGCTTTTGGTTGACTGCTTGCAGGATGAGCCTGCTTGGCTCAGGGAAGCAGGAATAAAGCAGATCTCTCTGAAGCACTGACCTGCTACTCAAGAGCAACCTGCTTTCATTCCCCTCCACTGTAAGAGCTTTACTTGAGGAATTCAGGTGAGAAGAACTGTTACTGTAGGTCTCTCTGCAGAAGGATATTTACTTTCTGTACAGAATTGAAATCACTTTCATGAAGTGCCTAAAATTAGATAGGGTGATTCTGGGCTCATAATTAAAGAAATAATGGTTATCAGTGGTGATCTAGGATTGTGGTTTTTCTTTGCCACATCAAAGGTGTGCCTTTCTCTNAATTCAGGTGAGAAGAACTGTTACTGTAGGTCTCTGCAGAAGGATATTTACTTTCTGTACAGAATTGAAATCACTTTCATGAAGTGCCTAAAATTAGATAGGGTGATTCTGGGCTCATAATTAAAGAAATAATGGTTATCAGTGGTGATCTAGGATTGTGGTTTTTCTTTGCCACATCAAAGGTGTGCCTTTCTCTTATGGAAGCAAATGGCAAAAAAACACCATCCTAAAAGAAGAAAGTCATCATATAGCTGGACCCCAGGTCTGGACTAATGGTTCCGTCTTGGGCGATGTAAAGTAAAAACTGCTCCATGATTTCTCTCATCTGGCATACAGCACCTTACCTAACACATGCACTTCCCATTGAGGACCCAGATGGCAAATACCTCCCAGAGAGTGAAGCCAGCCTGTCCTAGCCCTGAGGGCACCCTGCTGTGGGTACCCTGTTTGTGCCATGAAGCCTGTGGCACTAATGACTTTTTCTCTACTGGTTGTTCTGTAGCTGTAAGTACCCACACTATCTCCCATACCTTTTTGGGTGCTATAAAAATATCCCATAACCATAAACCCAAATGTCCAATTTTTTTCTAACAATTTGTCCCAGACAGTTATAAATTTTTCAACAAAGCTGCAGAGATTAAACAAATGAATATCTGCTTAGCATTCTTGTGACTGCAGCCAGTAAATCTATTTCATCATTACAGTGTTACAAAAACAAATGTCCTCTATGGTATTTGTAGCTGCCAAAAATAAACAGAAGAGAATAATACACTGCTTCTATGAGACTAACACCTAAGCTGTTTGTGGGAAGATAGCCCAAACAGGATGTGCTGATAAAGACTGATATACCTGGATGTGCCAATAATTGGACTTCAGTCTGTTTATTCTCAAATATTCTATATAGCAGTATTTCTGATATATTATGCTTTCTCTTCTAAGCTTCAGAAAATGGTTTGAGCCATCCAGTGTTTGGTTCATCCTGATTTTAAAAATTAACAATCAAAAACTCAGAAAGCAAAGACAAATATAAATAAATATAAATATTAAATTGCAAACAGATAAAATATTTGACTGATTGCATTACTGCATTCCATATTTAATGCAATAAAATTCTCATTTTTTGTACTCCTGTAGGGCTGTCAAAATTTTTTTTACTTATTTGTAGAAGTCACAATTTCGGTTGTGCAGTTCCAAAAGTCATTTATATGTATTTTATCTAATCTGATCATTCTAATACACAATATGCACCAATAAAAGTAAATCACATGCTATTTCTCATAAAGCTTATACACACAGTTTCATTCTTTCATACCTAAATACACATACATACACAGTGTGTATGTACACATTTCTAGGGACAGCAGGGCAGCTATAGAGCTGCAACCACTGCACCTACTTAGGGTCCTGCAGTTTCTCATCCTCAAATTGCCCACATTGCCAACAGGAGTTTAGGTTGAATGCATACAAGGTGGTTTGTCTTCATAATTTCATCCTGGTTTTCTCCATCATCTGTATATGACTTTTTCCTACTTAAGGGTTCTTCTTCAATAAATCATTAGTGCACAAATCAACTGTGGAACAAAAATTTTTACATTTTTAAAGCAAAATAAATATATGTCAGGCATTAACAGGTAAGTGTAGTGAATGGATACATTCCCCCAGCAAATATATTTTTTTTAAAGCATAGTGGACATAATTTACTTCAGAGTGGAAAAGGAAGCACTAATTATATCATTAAGCAGTCTCTGCTTCTTATTCTTGGTTATTACTAACCACAGATTACATTTTTCTCCTTCCTTTTTCTTCTCTGATGAGAAGGGGTCTTATAAAAGAGTGGCAGGACACAGTAGGTAAAGAATTAATAGGCTCAACCTAAAAGTAATGAAAATCCTGGTAACACAACACAAAGTTAAATAATGAGGCAAAACCTGATTTTCTGTTGTTTGTAGATTGTATTTTTTTCTAGAGTGAAAATGTACTGCAAGGATTAGATAAACTGCAGCTGCTGCAAATTCAGCTGGCATGCAATAACTAAATGAAAGGTTCTGCTCCATCCCAAAAAGGTAGCAGAAACTATTCCAGGACACACAAGTGGCAGTCTCCTAAACCTTCTGCTTTACAGGTTAATAATTTATAACCTCCTGGGTTTAGCTACTTTTGGAAAACACTGGGTTTAAATACAATTTTTTTTTTCCACTACTGCACTCAAGGAGCCGCCCAGCGCTATTCTCGGTCCCGCTCGGCCCCCGAGGCCGAGCGGCACCGCCGCGCTGCGCCAGCCGCTGTGGGTGTGAGCAGCCGGCATCCCTGCTGGCGCTCCGAGCCAGCACAGCCTGGCAAAACACCGCCTTTGCTGGAAAACCTGATTGCTCCTGCAACGAGCAAGTTTTTCGGTAATGATAGAGGTTTTGCTGGGAGACACTGAGCTCTTTGTTGGTTTCGCATCTCAGTGCTGCTCGCACAGCCGCGGCAGGGACGCTGGTCAGGATGCGCCTGTTCCCTGCGGGCTGTTCTGAATGCCCCTGTCCCCGTGCAGGGGAAGGTCTGTATGAAACACATGAGCAAAGCCCTCCTTCATTCCTGGGGTTATTAAAGATATTACACCGTCTTTCACAAGATGAAACATGCTCCTTGTCCTGATCAAATTCAAAAAGGTGTAATTTATCTACCATCTTCTTTTGACTGAATGTTCATGCCCTCCTGCCCACTGTTAAATAAGGCTGCTTTCCTCCTAATGATGACAGAGTCGTATCTGTATATAACTTCATGTCTCCAGCCATTCTTCACAATGAAAAAATATACACGTAATTTTTAATCTCTCAGGTCTACTAATATGATTTTATTTTGCCTACTTCCATGAATAAATCTTTCAATACTGAGGTATTTGGTGCAGAGGAAGTTACTTTTCTTAATTAAGTAATCTAGACTATATATAAATCTGCAGCAATCTGTAAAAACATGTCATTATATTCCCAAAGGACAAACAGAAATCATAACAAGCAATTGCAGTATTTACCAGCAAGGCACAAGGGCAATATAAACTGTAAAAAGTCACTCAAAGACTACCATGGTTTGGCTCTACCAAATTTTAAAAGCTTTTCCCAGAGAAGAACCCTGAGGAATAAAATTAATTTGTAAGAAAACAGCAAGTCCAGAGGTGAGGACAGTTAGAAACTAAGTCTCCAGTGTTTTCTGTACCCCTCTGTGACAGTTCTGCCATTTTCTGCAATAATTTCTTTCACAATTTCTCTGACTCTTTAGCACCCCTGCTGAAGGTTCCCACACCAAATATTGTTTCTATGGGTTTGCCACTGTTGTATCACTTTGCTGCAGTGATGTGTCAATGACAACTGATACCACAATAATTGTCTTCATTTTAAGTCCATTAAAAATCCTCTTGATCTTGTATTATTTGTATTGTATTATTTCCAATTTGAATTGAATTATTTCCAATTTATTGCATAAATTCTAGGACTTGTGCAGAAATAACAATAACTTCAGCTGGAATTGGATGCCTCAATTCTCTGTTTTCCGAGTAGCAGACCCCTCTGAATACTCTTCCCTTGGTAAGTAATGTTTCTTCCAGAAAACAAAATCCAAGTCTGCTTAGAATTATTTTTGACTAGTGATGATAAGTTATTATTATGGTGTAGCCCTTGTATCTAAAACAAGCAATTACTTACATTGTATTTGCATCTATACAAGGATTGCATATGAAATATCCATGAAAATGGGGCTTTAATTGGCCAGTGCTGTGCACCAGCATATTTAAATTGAAAAACAAGGCCAAATACTTCAGAGTTTCCCTTGCAAATGTCTTAAACATCTTGCTTCAATGGGTTTGCTTCCCTGGGGGAGAGGAAAGGAGCACAGCTACAGGGAATAATGGCTGAACAACCTCAGTTTCATAGACAATTCATCTGCTCTGTGAGACTTGATGGAAAAGGTCAACCATGAAAGCAGAGAGGAGGGAAAATTAATTAGAGTAAAATAAAGCTTCCAGAGATCCTCCACCGTAGGGGGAAGGAGCCATCATTAAACAAGTGCAGACTGTTATCATACAAGCCCACGTTTTGTAGCCTGTGTCATGCCAGACCCAAATCCTGGAGCACAGGGATCCCTTCAGCTCTATCCTGGCTGCTCCTCAGATCTGAAGCAGCCTGGGGTGGACGCTCAAAGAGAAGAGCAGCATTTTTATTTGGCTTATTATTAAAGTAAACAAATAATCCAGACTAAAGAATGCATATGTTTGGGAAGGGTGGAAAAGCTGAGCAGAAAGTGGAGATTTTACCAGAGAGAGAATGCTTTTGGCAGATGTGGATATAAACTGGATCAAACAACTGGGAAGTTGAGTTCACAGGCTTGGTTGTAAGGGAGCAGTTACAGAATGGTAGGTAGAATTTTGTAATCACTGTCACAAGGTTTAAGAGCTGGAAGGGAAAAGGAGGCAATGGGCAGTGGGTTTCTGGGATGCAGTCAATGGGTGACATTGTCCTTCTGCTGCACGTGCCAGAACAAACCTGTGCTCCCACTCACAGCTGAGGGCAAAATCCAAAGAAAACAGCAAGGTACCTAAAGTGCAAGTCATGCACAATTTAGATGCCTATGTAGAGGACAGAGAGCCAAAAAAACTTCACCTAACTTGTTTAGGCACCTGAGAGGCTGTAGGCACTGAAGATTTGCTTTAAATCTCTAAGCTCTGCTACCATGTACCCAGAGGCAGCATTGCCTTGGCTGAGCTGCCTGAAAGTGATGGGGAGTCACAGCCTGGGTGTCCCTGGACTGCAGGTAACACTCCATGGCCACCTCCAGCTAAAGCTCAGCCCCTGCTGCCATGGCCTCGCTGCATCCCTGTGATGCTGGGATCCACCTGCTGAGTGACCATCCTGTGGCACTGGGACTGTGGTGCTTGTTGCTGCCTGACTGCAAGGAACAACATTCCAGGTCCAGGAGAAGCCACATTAGGGAGGAGCTGGAGAGGGATTTCCTGCTGCAGCTGGGGTCCACCATAAACTTAATGTTTCAGACATGCATCCAGGAGGAAGCAAGAAGAAGGGAACCTAGTCCTGTTGCATAATTGCAGGGTTAATCAGCTGAAAAGGGGAGACTCTTATGTCTCTGTCTCTAACACTGCCTGTGGTCTTAGGTCTGGAGAACTATGCCACAAAAAGTAAGTAAAAACCCAACTTAGGTCTTTCACATCTTCTCTGTTTTCTTACAATAACTATATACAGAACAGAGAACTTCTACTCTTCATCTGTGGGTTTGGAGAGGTTTTATTAAAGTAGCCAAAACTACAGTGCCTTTTTCCTGAATTCCCCAGAGCTGCATGGTCTGGGAGCACAGCTCATAGGGTGCCCCTGAGGGGAGCAGAGCAGAGCAGAGGAACACTTACTTTCTGAATTATAAATGGCCCCAGGCAGAAAAGCAGTTACCTGCGTGCTTAGTTCAGCCAAGAGGAAGGAACCTCTGGGAAAAAAACTGCAACAGAAATTAAGGAAGCTGAAGAAGTTTTCTGCTGTAACTTAAAGTGTCTCTAATTCTCAGAAAGATGGAGAGGTTAGGTGGGTTGCTGTAGGTGGGATTGCACTCACACTGAGGTGTAAGCCCCTATAAAAATGCCAAATTCTTCCTGACCTCAAGTTATACAACTCCGTGCTTTTTGGATCTTGTTGTCTAAGGCTTCTTCCTTAAGATATAGAATTCTGAGGCAAGTGGAAAGTTTGTAGAATCTTAAAGGCATGACAGAGCCTGTTACTTCTCAGACCATTATGCTTTGGAAAGTGTGAAGCAAGGAAAGCAAAGAAAGTTAAAAAAATTATCCAAGAAATGAAAAAATTCCATACAGTCAAACATGTCCTGACTCCACCACTCAGCTCCCACCTCGTCAAAAGAAGGGAAATTCATGGAGTCAAGTGATATGGAAATATAGGAGAAAATGTAATTTTTTCCCAATGATTTTTTTAATTATTAGAGATGGAAAAGCTGCCTAACTTCACATATTAGCTCCAAAAGCTGACAAATTAGGAAGCAGTTCTTCCGTATTGCTTTACACAGTGACCACGTTGACTGACTCGCTTTGTCTGTCCAAAACTGCAACCACTGCCTGGTTTTTGCATTAGGCATCAGAGAAGCTCCAATTTTCCCCGTTGGTATCGCAAAAGAGGGAAGACTGCTCCCTGCCAGCACAGTGCAGCAACACTCTGCTTCTGGTAAACCACAACATAGGTTTCAAGTAAAAAATTCAACCCTTTGCTCTGCGTCTTTGCTGCACAGACCTGCATGGAGAGCAGGGCTGGCAGCACGGAATGGGAGATGCCTGCAACACCACAGAGCAACTGGCATAGCTTTAGCACCATTTACTAGTACCTTATCTATTATTTATTTACATATACACATATACACAGATGTGTCTGGTAAGAGTAGTTGCCATAGAAATATGTAGTCAGGGTGGAAAAGACTACGCCCTAAAGAGGGCTGAACATGGCTGTTCAATTCTAAGGAATTGGCTATGCATGAAGTTATGGGAAAATGTACCTCACTCCTGGCTCAACTTGTGCTATGACTGAAGCTTTTATTGACACAGTCTGAGTTCAGATGCATCACTGATTTTCCACACAGGTCACTCCCTTGATCAGCTAATTGATTTTAGATCTGTCCTTAGGTAATTATTTCTGAGAAAGCAGGGATATAGGGCAGGTTTAGGATGCCAGCAGCTGCCGAGGGCTATTGCTGGCCCAGTGGCTGTGCTCCTCGGTCAAACTACCCCTTGGTGCTACCTGAATGATCTCCCTGCTGCAGAGGAAGGGAGAAGAGAGGCTGGCTGCTTCCTTCTTCCTCTCTTTCTTCCAGCTGGTGATGTTCCTCACTTTCCCAACATAGAAAAACTCCTTTTCTTTCCTCCAGCTGCTATCGGAGGGAAAAGAAAAAGGAAAACTCGCAGCTCATGGGGCAGTGGCCAAACCAGAGTTGAAATGAAGCCAAGAGAAGGCACTTGCATCCCAAGTTTCCTCTTTGGCCACCACGCCATTGCTATAGGGCACAAGGGCCCAAGGGACAGGTTAGTGTCTCTCCCTCTGCATACAGGACCACATCAGCTTGGTTTCAGGGAGGTCAGGGCATCAGTGTGCAAGGGGAGACATTAATCCAATTTGAATTTCATAATTTAACATCACCCCTAATCCCACTGGCCTTCCTCAGCTCCTCAGGTTCTCACTGGACACTTCATCTCCCAGATCACACATTTGGTCTCCCAGAATTTATATTCTTGAGGAAAAAAATCAGTTTGGCCTCTGAGCCAGGTTTGGCATGGGACTTGAAATACTTCATCAGATTAAAAAAAAAAAAAACAACAGATTTTTTCCTCTTTTTTTTTTTTTTTAATTTTATAAACGATCCTGTGACTTGTATAATAATGACAGTGTCTACAGTGGAGAAAGGGACTATTTGATTCCATAAGTTATAGTTGTAGTCACCAAATAATTTCACTTCCCTTTGGTTTTAACTTTCCATGAAGGCCATTTATTGCCTTATATATCCTTCTTAATATCTTATCCTCTAATTGTTCTCTATAGAATAAAAGCAAATGGTTGAGGATGCTCAATTTGTTGTAATATAAATGTTATTGGAGTAATATGTACATTATGATCCATTTTATTTCAATATTATCTGTGCCAGCTATTTTTGGTTGTTAGTTTTACTCTGAAATATTTCTTTGATGTCAGTAAGATTTCACTTTGTAATCAAGCTGTACCATTCCAAGACATGTTCACTATGCACTACCACCACCAAACACCCCCCATATCCAACCCTACGGTTCACCATACTCTCTGTAGGAAGAAAAAAAAGGTGATTCTTGTGGGGCCTCTTACTTCAAGACATTGGCTTATTTTCTGATTTTTTCCATCAAATGAAAGACTGCTGAGGCCAGCTGCTTTCCTTCTATGAAATAGAGATGCTACCATTTTTTAATCTACTTCTTCAAAACACTATGTTGTAGTAGGCATTTCTTATCCATTGTGGTAAGATTTGCATCCTACTTCTCTCCTCACAGTTTTCCAGTGAACAGCCAGCTTCCCACTATGTCTCTGAGGGGTCATGCAGCAGGCTGTTCTCCCTCTGCCCATGGACTCCTCAAACATATATTTATGGACAAAGTGTTCCATGTATCTCACATTCTTCAGCATTGTGACCTCTTAGCCAAGCCTGTACTAACCAGTGTTTTTAATTCAGTTTGGTACTAGAATACTCAGGTATTACATGGGTTTTGATGTGTGACCCAACTTAATTGATTGTCAATTACTTCCTTTTGGTTAATATGCCTATAAAAGAAAGTTGAGAGAGTCCATAAATGCTCATTCCATGAGGCAAACACTTGTGAGCTACCTCAGTGCACGAGTGAAGGTAAACCACAAATGTCTGACTGCTGCAACATGTCTTCTTGGAATGTTTAGATTATCTTTTACAATTTCAAATGTCTTCACCAACTCCAGTAGCTAACTGGCAAACAACTAATAAACACAAGTTACAACAGGAGAGCAAATTCTAGTCTAGACATATCTGTAGTAGGAGACTGAGGTCAGACTGTTTTCAAGTTTTGAACAAGCTCAGTAGAGTTTCCCTACTAAATGACATTAAAATAAATGTGTATGTTGATTTTGGCATATTTGTTTATTTATTTATGAAACAAACAAACAAAGAAATTAATGGGAACATGTACCAGGAAGCTCACAGCCTGTGTTTGTTGTCTGGATTTTCAGGAATTCCATTTTTTAATAACCCCGCTACCCTTTTTAATGCATGTTCAGGATGATGGGAAGTGTTATCCCTACAGATGCCTGGCTAGAATATTAAAGGCTCATGGGTCGAGAGAAAGGCAGGGAGGGAACACTCAGCAGTTAACCTCACAGGCAAACACACTCAACTTAATTAATGGCAAAATTAATGCCAAACAAATCAGAATGGGGTAATGAAAAATAAAAACTAAATATTAAAACATGTTCTCCTCATGCTTCCCTTCTTCCCAAGCTCAACTTCCATCCCAATTTCTTTACTGGGGGTACAGGGAATAGGGGATGTGGTCAGTTCATCACTCATATCTGCTGCTCCTTCCTCCTCAGTGGGAAGACTCCTCACACTCCTCCCCTGCTCCAGTGTGGGGTGCTTCCCACAGGAGACAATCCTCCATGGACTTCTCCAACATGAGTTCTTCCCATGGACTGCAGTCCGGCATGGACTGCTCCAGCATGGGTCCCTTCCACAGGGCACAGCAGGCTGCTCCAGAGGCCTCTCTGTTTCCCACAGACTCACAAGTCCTGCCAGCAAACCTGCTTCAGTGTGGGCTCCTCTCCATGGGCTCACAGTCCTGCCAGGAGCCTGCTCCATGCAGGCTTCCCAGGGTATCACAGCCTCCTTGGGCATCCACCTGCTCCATCATGGGCTCCTCCATGGGCTGCAGGTGCATCTCTGCATCCCTGTAATTCTCCATGGGCTGCAGGGGCATCTCTGCATCCCTGTGATCCTCCATGGGCTGCAGGGGCATCTCTGCATCCCTGTGATCCTCCATGGGCTGCAGGGGCACAGCTGCCTCACCATGTTCTGCACCAGGGGCTGCAGGGGAATCTCTGCTACAGCACCTGGAGCACCTCCTGCCCCTCCTTCCTCACTGACCTGGGTGTTTGCAGGGCTGTTTCTCTCACATATTCTCGCTCCTCTCTTTCACTGTAGTTGTTCCTGTACAGTATTTTTCCCACTCTTAAACACTTTATCCCAGAGGTTATCACTGTGGCTGATGGACTCAGCCTTGGCCATTGTGTCTGTCTTTGAGCCAGCTGGCATTGTCTCTGTCGGACACAAAGAAAGCTCCTGGCAGCCTCTCAGCCAAGCCCCTTGTGCTGGTTTCAGCTGGTGCAGAGTTAATTTTCTCCATAGTGGCTGCTATGGGGCTATGTTTTGGATTTGAGCTGAACACAAATTTGATAATATAGAGAGGTTTTTGTTATTGCTGAGCAGGGCTTGCACAGAGCCAAGGCCTTTTCTGCTTTTCATAGGGCCAGGGTGGTGAGGAAACTGGGGGTGCCTGGGAGGCTGGGAGGAAACACAACTGGGAGAGGTAACCCAAACTAATTAAAGGGATATTCCAAACCATATGGGGTCATGTTCAGGATATAAACTGAGGGGAAGAAGAAGGAAGAGGGGAACGTTTGGAATTATGGTGTTTGTCTGCCCAAGTCACTGCTGTGATGGGGCCCTACTCTCCTGGAGATGGCTGAACACCTGCCTGCCCACGGGAGGCAGGGAATTACTTCCTTCTTTTACTTTACTTGTGTGCTCAGCTTTTGCTTTCGCTATTAAACTGTCTTTATCTCAACCCATGAGTGTTCTGGCTTTTACTCTGCTGATTCTCTCCCCACTCCTGCTGGTGGAGGGGTGAGTGAGCAGCTGCCTGAGGCTTGGCTGCTGGCTGGGGTTAAACCATGGCACCCCTGAAGCCCCCCTGCTGCCCAGATATTTTCAGTCAATCCCAACAAAAGTTTCTGTACAAAATGTCACTTTTCCTTCTAATTTAGGTGTGCAACTGCAACTGAGATAAACATCTATGAGGAGCAAAGAATCTATGGGCTCTGATTCTTGCTCACCAGCAGAGACCAGGCCATCATGCTAAACATGGGCAACCAACCCACTCCAACTATTTGAAGCATGCAAGAACTGGAGACAGAGTCCCATGTGATAGCCAAGCATATTCAGCTTCTTGCCTGCTGGAGAGATTTAAGCCCTCATCTCCTTGCAATCTGCACTAGCATAGAGCTTATATGGGGGTCAAGACTGTCAGGTAGAAATTTGGGGGTGAGTGAGGAGAGGTAGCAGCAAGCTGGACACAGCTGTTTGGTGTTGGTGAAGAGCAAGGGGCCAGTGTTGGTTACCACTCTGATCTCTGTCTACTTTATCCAGTGACTGCTTAATGATCACAATGAGCAAGATTAATGCAAGCACAGTGCCAAGCTGCTCAGCTCTGTCAAGATTAGAGCAGTTCTTACTATCTGGGGAGCTATAAAGTCAGAATCAAGGCAATCCTGGTGCTTCAGTCCTTCAGTGCCAGGCAACACTATTTCCAGACTTAGCCTTTCAGAAATAGACCCCTAGAAGTGTGCCCCTGAGGGTTTGCAAAGGAACTAGTCCTTGTCTTCTTGTATTTCCCCAACTATCCTGATCACTGTAGAGCAGTTCAGTTCTCTGTACGGAAGTAACCGCGTGAATAGCATTATCAGACAGGTTCTTGTCTTAGCTCATATTCAAAGCTCAGTTGTGGGTTTTTAGTTAGTTTGTTTGTTCACTTGTTTTGGCTTAGACTTTTGAATGTGATTGATAATTAACTTCCTTTCCTTACCACATTCCTCTATCCTCTCTGACATTTCCACAAGTGATTACTCATATGTAGGTATAAGCCAGATAGTTTAGAAAAAACACTTGTCATCATCTGTGTTAAGCAACATAACATCATATTATGACAACTATTAGCTCTCTGACTCAAGGTTTTTGCACTGATCAAGTATCCTTTTAAATAAGTGTACATGAGACAGTACTCAAGTGACTGAAATAGATCCTTACTGTTGCCATTCCTTTACCAGGGTGTGATAATAGCAAAAGAGATATCCAGCAGTTTGTCACATTTTACATTGGATTTGTCTCATACCACATCTCCTTGCAGCTCTGAACATCACATACACAAATCAGATCTGTTGATAGCCCAGTACATGGGGATTGATTTCTCTGGTATCAAGGCTGGGCTATTATTAGCTGAGTTTCTGAACGTCATTGCTAACAAGATAGAGCAAGTATTTGCTGGCTGCATCACAACAGAGATCCCATCTTTCATCCCTTCTTCTTTCCTTTGATAATAGTCCCAGACTTCAAGCTTCCACGGGTTATAATCTGAATCATTTCAGGCCTGAGATTTATGTTCATTTGACTCTAAATATTTTCTTCCTTAGGAAGTCTTCAGCTCTTTCAGTCCCACTGGGAGATGATCTGCACCTCATGAGGGTTTGTGAATTTATGCAGAATATCAACACTCTCTGAGGACAGGAGCCCTTGCATGCTCGGTTCTGAGAGACCTCTTCTTCTGGCCAGATTTCCACAGTCTTCCTCATATAGAGGATTGCCTGCAGAAGATTCATTAGTAAATGTGTGGTTTTGGCTAGGATAGAATTAATTTTCTTCACAGTAGGTATGGGTCTGTGTTTTGGATTGGTGCTGGAAATAATGTTGATAATATAAAGATATTTTCATTATTGCTGAGCAGTGCTCACACAGAGCCAAAGCCTTTGTTGCCTCTCATCCCACCCCACCACTGAGGAGGCTGGGGGTGCACAAGCAGTTGGGAGGGGACACAGGTGGGACAGCCCATCCCAGCTGATCCAAGGGATATTCCCTAATATGTGGCATCACACTCAGCACGTAAAGTGTTTATCTTCTCAAGTCTCTGTTGCATGTGATGGTGCCCTCCCTTACTGAGGGCTGCTGACCACCTGCCTGCCCATGGGAAGAGGAGAACGAATTCCTGTTTTACGTTGCTTGTGTGCACAGCTTTTGCTTTATTTACTAACCTGTCTTTATCTCAACACACAAGTTTTCTCACTTTTACCCTTTCAACTGTTTCCTCCATCCCACCAGGGAGGAGGGACTGAATGGCTGCAAAGTGCTTCATTTCCAGGTGAAGTTAAACCATGAGAGTAAACTAGATCTTTTACTTTCCAGACTGAAAGACAATTAAAATGGCACTGTCCCATGTAATATAAATCCCATCAGGAAGAATACAACATAATCATTTCTGAAAATGATCTCAAGTCCTAATGTGAGCTTTTGAACATGACTCATGCATTTAGCTAATGTTTCAATTTCAAACTTCAGTACTCCAGTTTCTCAGTATCTCAGGGCCTTTCATATCCTTGTTTTGTACCTCTGAAGAACAGAACTACTTTTATACCTCGTTTGTACCAGCACACAAAGCTCAGACAGACCAGGAGGTTTGACACAACAAAACAAACGAGGCGGTGTGATTTGTGGAGGTATTAAACATGCTAGGACAGGTAAAAAGGGCAGTTTCTCTACAGGCTTAATATCTAGAGAACGGGCTTTCCAGAGTCATTGGACATTTCCCTGGGCATTAGGTTATGCTGTAACATTGTCACTAAGGCAGCACAGTGGCAGGAGAGCAGCCATGGTTATGACACTTCCCTGTGACTATGTAGGCCACCACACTTTCAAAATATATTAAATAGTGCTGGCCACAGATCTAGCTGATTTCTGTGTCTAAGTCTCGTTGTCAAGCCAGATGGAGCTCTGTGCCTGGTCCTTAAAAGTCTACAGTTGTGTGAACTTTGGAAAGCCAGGAAGACACAGGAATGAGCAGACATCCCAAATGTAAGCCTACATGGTACAGCTTGTCAGGTTGACTAATTAATCAGTCCAGACACAGTCCAAGTATTCTATCCAGGTGCTGGGCATAACTGAAACCCTTCCAACCTCCGCCAGGCTTCATTAGCTAACACCAGCATCAAGACCTCAAACTAGTTGGCTTGATGTAGCTCAAAGAGCTGTGCTCTGTGCTTTCCCCAGCACAAGCAGATAGTGCCAGTGTCCCCACACACCAAACTTTCCTAGGCATTGGCAGGCCCTGCAGAAATAGCTAAACTAGCTGTGCTCTCAGAAGTGGAATGGCTAAATTTGTAAGGCTATTACGGGTACGGTGTGCCCCACATCCCTCCATTTGCCAGTGTCTAATGTTATGAAGATATTTCAAGGACCCCACAGTTGCTAAACCACTAAGACTTCCAGTCATCTTGTTACTGTAGGGAGCAATTCCTACATTCCCAAAAATTTAGGACTTGATAAAGTTAAGGATGCAATTCAGTTAATATACATAGGTGTGGAATCCCAGCATTTGAGATACTCTGAAGCAGACACTGGACCTCCAGAAAGAAGGCTGTGGGACTCAGACATGACAGCTTCACCTGCATGGCTTGGATACCATGGAGTCTTTCAAAGGGTATTACATTCAGAGAGCTGAATCACCCTACAGATGATCATAGCTAAGAATGGAAAATGTGTGTAGCCACCCACTCCAAGTCCCCCACTGATGCTTTTTTTGGCTGGACCAGACTTCCCCAAAGGCTTGATTATGCCACCTCCCAAGCCTCTGAGCTTTCTGGATGATTCACATTGGACCATGAGATTGGGAATGAACAACAGATCACATGATGGAAATATTTCTGCATATGCAGTCATGGCATGCCCTCACATGCATGCACTCATGAGTTGAGGGAGTGGCCATGCCTTTGACTCTGCTGGAAGATGGTGCTTTCCCTGCAAAGACCCTGCAAGCTTTATTTGGTTTTCACTGCCATGTCATATTTCTTCTCCTCTTCCTTGGCACCTCTCACCTAAGAATCTGGTCAGCAGATCAGGGCAACTCACTGCACCTGCACAAGCCCCAAGCCAGAAGGGAGGCCCCAGCATTGTGGTGAGTGTATGGATGCTGTCAGGCAGAGCAGGAGTGAATCTCTGGTGTAACACAGAGGTCTGATACTATCTACTGCACGAGTTCTTATCTGCTCAGCCTCTACTGAGCAAATTCTTAAACACCGAGAATCTGAGATTAAATGTGCAATTTATTAGCAGAAATGTCAATGTAAAGCTAAACATTTAACTGCTTTTTTCCTACTCATAGAAAATGTTTGCTTCCAAAAATGGCTTTTAATTGCATGTCAAGCATAAGTCAATCCTAAGTCCACAGACCACACTGCAAGTCCAGGAAGAAGCCTTCCCTTCTAAGAGGAGTGATCCGGATTCATAGAAGCTAACTATTTAATTATCAAACTGAAGATTAATATGGCAACACGGTAGAAGGGATGGCAGTTGCTGTGCACATCGCTTTCCCTTGCCATGTTGTTAATTTCTGTAGGCATTATGAATGAGCTCCATAAAAGAGAAATAGGCACAATTATGATACAAACATTTTCCCTTTGTGGCTGTCCATCACCATCCTCCTCTTGCTACTGCTGGACTGAGAAGAATTTATCCCTTATATTTACATAGTGATATACTTTATCACTATCACTTTTGAAAATAGAAAGTGACTGTGATGATTCATACTGTGCATTTTAGTAGTAACACTGCAATAGAAGTTGCTAGATTGTCAAGCTGTCTTCAAGAAGAAATGGTCACTTTGGCTGATTGTTTAGCTTCTAAAACAAGTATTGCTTTGAAAGTTGTCAGGCCAACACAGAATGGGAGCCTAGCATCCATAAATGGTATTTATGTTTGATAACATTCATTTCAGCTACAGCACCTCCCTGCATGGGGGGAGCAATCTCATTAACATTGACTTTGACTTTCTCCACCAAATGAATGACTACTCATTCTTTAAGGATAAAATTCACATTATCCTGGGCAGAGACCAATTAAATGGAATTCCTGTAAGTGTCTGTATATAGAAGACAAAAGGGATGCAGTTTTCATTGCTTTCTTCCCTGCTTTTGAACTCAAACTTGTTTAGTTTCTGTGCATTACTGCACTGGTGATCACTTCACAGGAGGAAAATTAGGGAGCTTTTTATTGCTTTACAATACATATCTATACTTACTAGTCTTTTGCACTTCAAGAACTTACAGATACAAAAGATTCTTGAAGGAACGGCATCTTCTCATGAATTAATGCTCTTGGACATATGTGAGTTGGCAACACTTGTCAGAACTAGTGGGAGTTGTGAGAGCATAGCAAGTCACACACAGTGCGGACTAGGAAGGACAAGGATGTCCCATTTTGCTAAGGCAGTTCCCCCAGAACTTAGCTCAAAGTATACTGAGAAGCCAGATAGGAAGGTCTGCTTTTCCTCCAACACTGAAGTAGTCTTAGACAAAAGTTTGAGACCAAAACAAAGTTTTGCCAAAAAGAGTCATTTGCTGAAACTAAAGGATCTAAAAGTTTCAGAAGATCAAAGCTAAACCTGAAGTCACCCAGAAGCCAGCAAGCAGGTCTGGTAACCCACAACTATAAAACCTATGGCTCTGAGGCAACCAACCATGCCAGCCTTTCCAAAGACTTGTGGAACTGTAAAAACTCTCAAAAGCCCAATTCTATCCTGTTCCCATAGAGCATCCACAACAGCAGGACTTCCAGCCTAAAAGCCCTGATACAGATTCTCAAGGACCATTATTCCAGGATAATTATGCCATGATGGCAGAAATCAGAAACTGGTTTTCCCCAGTACTTACAGGTTTTGGTAAGGAGCAGAACCTAGAAACATCAGGCCTCTGCAAGGACTCATCTTTTAGTTGACCTTGCAAGAGACACTGGAGTACATCTGCTGAGCACTTGGACCTCAGGCAGTACCCAAAACACACCCCCTGACAGGCCCCTGTGATTAAATCCACTGCTGTTTAGGGAGCACAGGCTCCCATGCTTCCAGGAGAGGAGGCTACATCTCCAGAGCCATCAGCTGGGACTCTCAGGCTCGGAGCTGCTGAGCCAAGAGCCTGCTGAGTTACCCTCTGCCTCAGCCCGTTGCCACATGCAAATAGCCTGCAAAGCTCCTTCTGGTGCAGGTCAGGGATGGCAGGCACAGGCAGAATACATAACACACACATACAGAGCAAAGTCAGTGCATAATGAGTTCAATTCACACACAACCAGCAGCCTTTTGAAAACAACAGGCTAATTACACTGAAGAAACAGAGGAGATTATAGAACAGGAAAGGAACTAAGAGTAAAACCACTGTACATACAAAATGAAACCACAGTTCCAAATAATATTTAACCATCCAGACCTCTTTCTAAAATAAATCTTTCCAGCTCTCACAGAGACTATGATCACACTGGGTGTCTTTCCAAGTTTTTTGGGGAATTTCCAGTGCCTAGCCTTTATTCTTTTAGATAAGTTCAGCTCAGGACTCGAGAGCATGAGGGCTAAAACCTGGGAGATGCTGGGCACTTGCATCTCTTACTGAATAGCCTTTTATCAGCCTATTTAGGTTATCCCAGTTTAACCCTATAATCCCTTCCAGCAATTCAATGAGTCAGATTAACTAGACACTTGGCCAGCACCGAGCTCCAGGCTGAATGTTGGAGAGAGGCTAGTCCCCAGACAAATGATGCATGGAAGTTGTATCTGTGGGTTGCCATGCCAACGCTGTGCACAGATTGCTCAAGATCCAGCAGGACTTGGCAGGGACCTTTTGCTTCCCAGAGACCCACTGACAGGTAATATTGCTGAGTTTCTGTCCTATTGAAATGCTCAGTACAAGCATCTAATTCATTTCATCTGACTTTGCATAGCAAAAAGAGAAGTAGGAGGGAGCAGCAGGGCAGTGAGGGACCTTCCTGTTCCCAGCACAGTGTGGGATTCACTTGCTGTGCAGGGCAGTTTTATCTTTTCTCTGGGCATGCAGAACAGTACTGCTCTGAATAGGCTCAGGCAGTCAAAGGCATCTGAGGGTATCTCATAACTGGTAGTTGCTGACAGTGTATTCCTTCAGCCCTGTCTGAGAGCTTGGGGTATTAACCCACAATGCAGAGGGGGGATACTACTTTTTTTTTTAATGACAGAAATCCAGCAGTGACTTGGATGTGGGTGCTCAGCTTCCCTTTGCACAGGTGGAACATCTGTACTGGGACCAAGCAGCATCAGACCAGCACTTGATCCACAGCTCACAGAGGAACACAGAAAGGGCAGCAGAGACGTCAGTAGCCACTGGCTCAGCTCAAAAAGTCAGATTTACTCCTCCCCTAAGAACATTTAAAGCGTCCAGTATCCATGTCCTTGGTAGAGCTGGCTGAGCAAACTGTTATGAATAAATTATGTAAATACATCAGCACCCTGCCTTCTGCTCACAAATCATTTAGGGACCTCTTTTCTCCTCTATCAGCCTCACTGTTTGTGAAGAATTTATGCCAAGGAGTTTCTGTGTCAAATTCCTGCCTTTAGGCTGTTTCCAAACTGCTCGTCTTCCCTCTGCCCCTTCCCCCTTTGCTGCTTGTTATTCAGTGGGTGTAAGGTTCTCCAAAGTCACATGAGACACTGTTTCCTCCTCTCTAACTTTCCTGGCTGGGAAATAATAAATGGCTGAGTGGCAGAGACACATTCCCATGTGATGCTTAGAGATAAATTATTGTGTTAAACCCTGTGCTTTGTTTAGGGAGACCAGTATTTCATATGGAGCTTGGGATTCCACTACATGGCCCAGTGCCTAACAGTTAAGGGCTCCAACACTCGGTGTTGCAACACCTAGGTCCTTCTGCTGACTTAATGCCTGTATCTTTGCCCAGAGCAAAATACACTGGATAAGATAAAAACAATCCAAATAAACAACGAAGCATTGGCATCACTCACTGGAATAAAGAGCAAAACAAGACAACTCTGTGTGTTATGGCTCCTAGCTGACATTATTTTAGTCAAGTACAAGACCAAAGTCTTTTTTTGCTGGCCAAAATGAGGGCACTTGTTGTCACAAATCACTCTAGCCTTATCCAGCTGCAGACTGCCACCTAAAGAAACAGCCCAGTGCATTTGTCTCCGTCTGGCTTTAGGTTTCTGCTCTTTTCTTCACACTGGACAAAATGCCTGTGCAGGTACTGGGTTTAGCCATATCCCTAGGCCAGGTCAGTCCTGTCTCTGTGGGCTACCATTTGTCTGAATCCCTGAAGTGTGCTGACTGCCTCTTTGCAGCCTTGAAACCCAACACCAGCCACAGTTGGTGGGACCATGGCTGGTGGCCTGAGAGTGAGGGAAGTGAGCCTGAGGAGGGACAGAGCTGTACTGGGCTCACTCTGTGGGGTGTTGGGAGGTGCACTGCCTGTGCTCAGCACCCACTGTTAGATGCTAACGTTAGCTAGTACCCACTCGTGATCACACAGGCTTCTTCAAAGGTTCCTGCTGTCTCTGAAGTGCAGCAAGAAAGAGCAGGAGCAGTTTCCTCCACTTCCCCAGCCCAATCATTGTGCTAATCTGTGGGGCCAGAACCACAGAGATGATTAGAAAGTCCTGCCAATGTTAACACCAGTTCCCTCTCCCCATCCTCTGGGTGAGGAGGGCCCAGGACTGAGGCTTAGGAGAGAGCCACAGGGACATCCTGCATCCCCAGCCATCTTTTGCCAGTAATGGCTTTTTGAATGAAAGTGGGAATTTACCAAAAGTGAATGCACTTAGATTAACCAAATGCTTAACTTACACATTGATTTACACCTCAACAAGCTTAATATCACACACAGCATCTTCATAGTTCATATTCATGACAAGTACAGAGATTGCTTATGCTAAATATGTGCCAGTGTGGACCCAGAACTTTTTAAAAACTAATCCATTATCATAGAAACAAAGAAAAGAGGAATAATTCATCAATCTGTCTAAGGCAAGACTAGCTCTACCTGCAGCATTGCTGGCAGGTATTTCATAAGTCTGGTCTTAATGGCCCTCATCAGAGGGATGCTACTGTTTCTGAAAGAATCTATTCCAGAAAAAAGACTTTTCAAAAAGTCAACTTAAATCTTTGTTAAACATATAACTTATTGTATTAGCCTCAACAAATAGAGACACAAAGCTTTATTACCATCTCATTGAAGTAGCATTTTATTTATTTGAAGCCTGGCAGGCACAGGTCTCACCAGTCTTCTCTGCATAAATTAAGCAGATATATTTCTTGACACCTGCCCCTGCAGAGTATGTTTTCTAGACCTCTGACCAGGTTCATTTCTCTCTCCTGGACTTTCTACAATTTTTCTTGAAGTCTGGTACCCAAAACTGGAATTGGCTCTCTACTGGAGACTTTACCAATGGAAGGATTACCTCATATGTCTTTTGTACAATTCTGCTATTTATATATCCCAGAATAATATTTGCTTCTTTCACAACAGGATGCCATTACTGACTCATGCTGAGCTTATGATCCACTACAATTCCCAGATCTTTGCTACCTCTCCTCTCATTTACCATTAAGTATTCAGGGAGGCATTTAGCCCTATCTAGTTGCCAGTTTATATTCAAGGCTATCCTGCTTCTTTTAGAGTATTTCTCTAATTCCTCAGGCCTTTCTCTCAAGATGCTTGCAATTTGTCAGTGCTTAGAGTCAGATTTCAAATATGTGCACTTTAGTGCATCATTCAGGTCACTGTAATGACAACAGTGGATCTGGACCCTGGGACAGCCCCTTACAGAGTCTTACCTGCTAAATCAAATCAGCACAATACTGAACTGCTGACAGCAGATCCTTGGCTGTCATTCTCCAATAAATACTGTGGCTATTCTGCCACAGCTTTGTCAAGAGTCAGTGGTCCTGAAGCCGTGACTTTTGGGCAGTAGAGCTTCAAACCAAAGCTGACATGGAAAGCAATGCAGCATGTTTTCCAGTATTATTGTTCATTGAGCCCAGCAAAGTTAGAGGCCCATGATTCAGACCACAATTCCCTGGGTGCTTATGAAAATGCCATTTGAGGCAGTGCAAAAAACCTTACTGAATTCTTGCCTATCCACATGTCTTGTTACCCAGTCATAGGAAAAACAAACAAAGGAACAGGCTGGTTTGATATGATCTGGTTGTGACAAATCACATTGATAACTACTTATCACTTTGCTCTCTTGCACATCATTTGAACCCTTGTCTGATGATCTTTCTGGGAAATGAAAGTCAGATCAACTGGGATTCTGTGTCCTCTTTTTTCATCTTTTTTTTTAATAATAGGCACTCTTTCAGCCTTTTTCTAGCCCAGCATCATCCAGATTCTCAAAGATAATTACCATGGCCTTCAGGATTGTTCAGCCAGTTCCCTAAGTAACCTAGGGTGAATTACAGGCCTGAATGATCTGAGAAAATCTAATTTATCTAAGCAGTTTCTAAACATTTCTTTCACTATTCTTGCCTGAGTTCTTACCCTTTTGTGGCTGATGTTAACTGTGTCAGCCATCTGATTACAGTCAGGCTTTTTAATGAAGACTGAAGCAATAAAAGGCATTAAACACTTTGGCCTTCTTGGCATGTTTTGTTATTAGCTTTCCTGTCCCATTTATTAGCTGGCCAATGCTTTCTGCCAAGGAAGTTATACAGTGTTTTCATTTTATCCTTTATATCTCTATAGCTTATTTTTTGCATTGGCCTTTCTTATTTTCTCTAAATACTTGTGTGATTCTTTTATACTCGTTTTTAGTTTTCTGACCTGGATTTCACTTTCTGTATGTTTCTTTTCCACTTTTACAGTTGCTAAAGAATTACTGACTTGGCCAGACTTGTCTGTTTCTAGAAATGGTATCTTTTCCTTCCACTGAGTAATTTGGAGGACAGGTTTACTTTCTTTAACAAATACCAATTCTTCTCTTCCATTCTTTTTTGTCTTGATTCTCATGGTTCATATGTATCAATTTTATGAGTGTGCTCAGACTTGCTTAGCACTATTTCTCTGATTAGATCACAAAGATTATGAATTGTCCCCTAACGGAGGCTATTGTCTGAAAGAAAAATATTGCTATCTGGGACACCCTTAAATGAGGATTGGTATATGACTTTTCAGGAATCCAAGTGACATGAGCACAGTCTTCAGTCTTAAGCTAGTAATATATAATTCATTGAAAAAAGAATGGGCCACAAAAAGATGGTACAGAGAACTTCAATAATGATGTAAATGAAGCAGTTAATGATCTCATTAGATCTAAATGCTGGACTAAGGTTAGGTATGCCTGATGGATTTGCTAATGATAATGATTTGGCTGATGCCTATACATACAACCCTAATGAAGATCTATTGCTTTCTGGCTTTCCCAATTTATTTAGTGAGGTTAAGAAAGCATTACTTCAAATGAGTTTGAATAAAAGTGCAGTGGCAAGCAACCTTGACCACGAATTATTTGAAATAATTGCTTCATTCAAGCTAAAATTAGAAACAGATTTATGTCACGTCTTTCTTCATTGCAAAACACTGTGGTGTCACTGTAAACGATGACATTTTCCAGTGAGGCAGCATAAAAGCAAATGCTTTCTGCTCCTCAGCTATCCAAAATCTTGGTGCAGACTCAAGTTTCAACTTTATCAATAGAGTTTTGATTTAGCAGAGTGAAGACTTTAAAGCATTCTGCCATTCAGCCTGAGGTAAAAATTTAAGAGGAACTCTTTGTTTAGGAAATTTAGGGTGATTTCAGCCATCTGGGACAGGCAGTTGCATGTGATATTCACAGGCAGCACCTTACCACATTCCTTTAGATATCACCTGAGAAAGGCACTTCCAGTGGGCAATTTAAATCTTGGGTAGGTCAACTCTCCCTTAAGGGTAAAGAGGGAAGCAAATGTTCCTAGCTTGCTTAAAGCATCTGCATAATATATTTATGCAGATTAATAACATGCCCTTCCTGGAGGCTGGAGTTGCAGCTGTGTTGTATTGTGAAAACCAATCCTCTTCTTTGGCATCATCCAGGCCTGGAGAAACTGATGGTGGCTGGATAAACACCACCCTTGAGAACTGAGATCTGCAGTCTGACTGATATATCTGTAAAAGACATAAGCAGAGATTTACTGGATGCCCTCTTGCACTGTTGAATGTAAATACAGGTGACAGCTGAGAGGGGAAGAGGAGGAGCTGTGAGGTGACATATCTGAGATCAAGCATAATCAGGTGTCCCAGGGAGGAGAGGTAGGCATGTGAGTCTTGTTTTCCTAGGCCACACTGGTTTCCCTACTATGTACCTGTGCCTGCTCAAGAATATAAGGCTAATACAGATAGTAGATCCTTTTCCTGTGTATTTATCTAAAAATAACCAGAGCTGTGTGCTCAGGGATAATGGCTGTCTGGTGAAACCTGTAACAAGTGCTATCACTGCTTGAGGCTTTTTAAGCCATGATAAACAATAACTTACAGTTTTCCCACCTGCTGAAAAAGAAGACCAAGACATAACAGCTATAGCATAACAGGCAGAATTATTTTTGTCTGTTCATTTGGCTGTGAGTTTTGTGTGTGTGTGTGTGTGTATCTGTGTTCATGTGTGTCTGGGTGTGCTCTTGTGTGTATGTGCCCATATGCTGTAAGTTTTCAATACATTTGTAGACAATGACAATGACAATGAAAGCTTGGCAAGTTGGTCTACTCATGCTGCATAGCTAACAGGGAGGAATGTTTTCCTTATCACAGGCTAAATGACAAAACCTCTCAGAATTTATTGACATTGACAGGAGTGCAAGAGTCCTCACAACACCCTTCTAGTGAAGAGTCAGCAACATTTGTGTCATTCTGTATTAATCTAAAGAGATTTAGACTACTGCAATGTTTTATTTTCACTTCGTATTAAACTAAACATCTATTTGTGTTCAGCATCGTAATAGGGAAAGAAGGGGGCTATTTCTGCAGACAGGAATTACCTTTCTCTCCAAGTTTGGTGGCTGTGATGAAGCCACAGTCCTGCAGTCTCATCCTTAAAGCTCGGGGAGCTGACAGGCATCCACACTAGTACATAACTCAGCATATTCTGTGATTCTGTGATCTCTCTACCCCACTGACAGAAGCTGTGCAAGCCAGCTCAGAAACAGAGCTGATTCTGCCCAGGAAATCAAACACATCCACACCTTATTGTGCAACTGAACAATGTGTTATTCATTGTGTACAGAAATATCACATCTGAACATCCTAAACCTCCATGGTGCAACACAGGGAATGAATGGTGCTGAGATGCTGCTCGGTTCCCACCAAGGTGAATGGGAGCAGAGGATATTCAGCACATCCTAGGAAGACATCCAACACCTTCAAGATTTTATCTGAAGCTTGATGTGCACTAGAAAGTCTTGTTGACAAAGTGCACTATGGGCAGACACAAGGCTGCTCTTCTGGTATTTGGAGCCAGGAGAGCTGT